>JACEII010000004.1:6869988-6881519 GCA_014332785.1 Antheraea mylitta | reverse complement strand
AAAACCAGTGCTTCTGTGTTCCAAAACCAGTGCTTCTGTGTTCCAAAATATCATCCCAACAAACATAATGGAACATCTTTCTCAAATATTACTCAGAAACAAAAACTAGATATTCACTAAACATATAACGTGAAACACAAAAAATTGACTGATCGCCTGGTATTGACTTCATTGAGCATGAAGACTGGCCTCTTTTCTAGTTCAGATTTAAACCTACTGGATTACAAGATATGGCAACATTTTGTGGTACAATTTTCCTCAACTAAGTAGGATCAAAAAATTGTTTTTTTCTCTTCCGCTCTCATCTACCAACTGATACTGCAATATTTGTGCACATATAATACTTTGCACCCTCTGTCCACACCTTCAACCCTGCTCTAGTCTTATATCACGAAGTAAATATATGTACTAAATAAAAATTGTAACTATCTAGAGTTTACATTTGTATTAGGTAAACATTTAGTGTTTTTAATAACACCAATACACATTATAAAGATATAGAGTACTTCCGTATTAAATGCACCACACTCGCTGCCTTAACTTTTAACCACAGTTTTAACTTAATAATCATCAAATTGCAAAATGCAATACTAGCGCTATATTTGTTTTGCAAGTCTAACCTAATTTATTTCCCCATTATGCCCATCCTGGTGCACTTAAGTTAGGTTAGACCTGTAAAACAAAGACAGTGCATATATTATGGAAGTACCAAATATAGTCATTAGACAAGTGCAAAAATACTGCACCAAAAATAATGTAAAGAGACTCTGTGGCTGTAATTTCTACTGATGGTTTTGGACCCATTATAGATTCAAATACTAAATAATAATCTACCATTCATTTAATATAAATGATTCTCGTGATATAGTCTACTTTCCAAAAGCTATTTATTTATTATAACCTCACTATCCTCAATCCTAGCTGCCAAAAAAGGTCAATTCATTTCTATAACTCAAGGTTAATTCCTAACAGTAAAATTTTCCCTAGAGAAATAATTCTCATCAATAAGAAGTTAATATCTGATCTAAATATCATTATGGACATAGCCCAAACAGTTTTTGTGTGGTGTAACAATCTAATTTTTAGGAAATAATGCCATAAATACCTCTCAATCTCTCTGCCTCCGATAGCTCAATGTTAGGGTTTTCAGCCATCGTCACAAAATATGAAATGTATTGTGTACCATATAAACTGCGTAAAAAATGGTCTCCTTACTCCTTAGTATATACTATAAGAAAACAACTTTATTTATAAAAAATGACATAAAAGGAATTCGCCTACTTCGCTGGGAATAAGCAATAAGCATGCAAATATAGCTATTTTAACAACATTGTATCACAGCGAGATATTTTTTATAACTGCTATTTCACACGTGATATAGCACCGGCTATATTTCATATTATTGAACACACTGACACCACCTTGATATTGGTTTTAACTTCCTACGAATAATGATTAGGAGTGAGGCGTTTTTATCATAACAGATATAAATCACAAGTATTCGAAAAGAACAGATAACAGTTGTTCTTGCGATGTCATAATATCTGTTAAAAAATACCAATCAACATTTTCAGTATTCGATAACACCCGGTCACTAACATACCTTAAAATAACAGAACAGCCAAAAAAATGAAATAATTATTCTTATCTTTGTCTTTTGTATAATACTGTGATAAGCTAAAACGAGACACACCTAGTATGTATGTGAAATAAATCGAAATTATAGTAAGTCGTTTCATAAGAAGAAATTCTCTTTGAAAAGAGCATTTCAATTAGATCGTGTTATCTGTTATTTGGTTCATTAATCTATCTCGCTTACACCCCATTTGATAGAATGTTGTTAAAACGATAAGCACCTAGTATTATAGCTCAAAAAACAGAAATAGTAATCTTACAAGAAGATAATTATTCTCGAAACGTCACTTCTTAATTAGTTCTGATTAACTGTTCTTAAACTGTTACTTCGTTGATTAATTTATCTCGGTCACACCCATTGTATATACTGTTGCTAAAACGAGGTGCACTTAGTATTATAACCCGAAAAGTAGAAATTGTAATCTTACAAGAAGATAATTATCCTCGAAATGTTACTTCTTAATTAGTTCCTATTAACTGTTATTTCGTTGGTTTATTTATCTCACTCACACTTATTATATAAATTGTTGCTAAAACGAGGTGCACCTAGTATTATAACCCGAAAAATACAAATACTAATCTTACAAGAACATATTATTATCCTTGAAAAGTGACAAGTATTTCTAGTCGTATTAAGATTTACCTGTTATTTTTTTGTGTTCAGAAACATTGCAGGACTAATGTTAGCATGATTATTTGATTGTCTTATATTATTTTAGAATCTTAAGTGTTGCTTCCTTAAGTAAGTATATAATATAAATTGGTCAAACAATTTGCATATTTTATACAAGTAAAGCTTGGTTACGCTTCACAGTGACTTTCTCAGATTTTAATTTGTATTAACATTTAAGCTAATATGTAAATATGTAATTACAAATATTTGACTTTTTTTTCTCGAAATGATTACGCTATTGACCCATCAAGGTCTTAACAGCTTCACCGGACTACAAATATTTGACATATCTGAGCTCAACAACGGCAACTATGACAATGAAATTGATACAATTTGATAACGCCATCCTTTCATGAATTTCAAAACTTTTGTATGAGAAAGTTGAAAATCGACTTCGTAAATGGATTGAATGTGCCTAATGCAATGCTTGTTGGTCTAAAACCATCTTCACATTATTGACTTTCAAATGAAACAGATTCGGGGAACATCGGTTGAATGGGTTCAAAGTCTATTTCAAATATGGCTAAAAACATAGTACAGATATATTAATAAGACCTAAGTAATAGTGAAGTAGTTTTTGCTTCCAAGGAAAATTACAACAGAATTTATTTGTAATGTAACGTTTAAAATAATAGTGAGTATTCGAACGTCTACATCACCAGTTACTGCATTGGTTATAAAATATTCAATGTGACTTAGAATTTATACTGTACAAATAAAGGTGATATTCATTTGATACCGGATGGTATATACACATATTTGTATGTCATTTACTTCCTAACAGGCCCTGGTTGAAAAAAATAACAGTTGTTATTTAATAACAAATATTGGTAACTGTTGTTATTGAGTAACAGTAACAATAATAACGAATATTGTTTGTCATGTTATAACCCATGTCTAATAGTGATGTCAGTTTAAAAGCTGAAATTTAAGATTTATAACGATATATGAAATATTTATTGTTAATTTTAAAAAAGAATTGTATACCTGTATAGTACATATATTTTATTTAGCTTCACTTTTTTTAATAACTAATGAACCCCCTACTCTAAAAAATAATTCTAAAAAGTAGTTATAATATTTATTGATGATTTAATACAAGAAAAAAAACCAATCTGATTTGATAACTAAAAATGGCTGTTTTATGTAATGTAATAGCTATAACAGCACTACAGCTATATATTATCTTAACAACTTTAATATTAATAAAAATGGCTAAGTGATTGTTTGTGTAATGACATTCTAAACACCATAATTTGAAAACTAAATCTCATATAAAGGTTAATTGTGTGTTGCATTTATACTTTCTACGGAGTACAATCAGAGGAAATAAAATGAGCTTAAACCTATTGTAGCGTGCTTATAAACTATTTTACTCATGAAATGTCACAATAAGAAAATAGATACTGGCAAATGGTTTTCTGTTAAAAATGCAATAATATTGCCAGATACCATAAGAAATAACCAATGACTGTAGAATACCTAATTTACGGAAGAATGGCACAAAATCTCTTTTTTCGTGAGTTAATCACATAGAAAAATAATTTGCTACCAGTGAATTCTTATTAAAAAACGTTATCTAAATTGCTAAATATGAAGCACTGTATAGGTAATTTGCGAGAGGAACTTGGTAACTCTAAATTCAATATCAGACAGATTTTTTACATTAGATGTAAATAACTTAGTGAGCTCAATCTGCAGATTAACAGAATTGTAGATATAGCTCTGTCCACACCGACCGTTCGGCATTCTATACTTGGCAGCGGTGCGTGTGTTGTTGGTGTTTGTGGATGTGGATTCGATATTGAAAATATTTTTTACTTCGGGTGCGGACAGAGAAAATCATCATGAGTGGTATAATGAAAATCGCGGTATCGCGAAGTCCGGCATTATTGGTAGGTAAAAGTTTGAATACTTTCTAGGAATGTATAAATAAGTTATGTAATCGATATTTAATTGGTTTCTAAAATGTTTTGGAGAAAATTTTATGCTTTGAAATGTAGTTGTAGTACTGTACTGTATAATTCCATTGGTTTTACAAGGTAAATTACTATCTGGTTCTAAGTAATATGAATACTATTTATATTTTATATATTTCCTCACACAACGTTGTGTAACATATTTTTATGAAATATATAGAAGAGCTATCTATTTACAAACAATGTGTTTTATAAACAGACGTTGAAAAATAATTATGCCTATACTTTTCAAATTATAGTCAATAATTCAAAACTTTTATACAGAGAATTTAAAGTCATTAAAATAATTGTATTCAAATTAATGATTAAGACAAGTTTAAGTGTTATACTACATATAATATACATCAGTACATAATTACAAATTTTCTGATGAATATGAGAATGTAGTGTACGTAGGTTGATTAGAATTAGTTGATTAGAAGTCTAACATATGACTTATAATATTATAGTCAAATCATTTTTGTGTCTAAACTATTAAGGTTAACACTGTTTTTTTTCTGTTTAATATAAAGGATTACACCCTTCAAAATAAATGAGTGACAGCATTATTACAATGTTACATGGTTTAGAAAGAGAATAAAAGAACTGTCACCTTGAGTTTAATGTAAATAATGGTGGTGAATATTAAACAAGGCTTGTTTCACAAAACATTCTTAATATTTCTGAACAAAATGTCAAAAATAAGTAACAAATTAAAATACTATTCTATAAAAAAAATTAGCAATATAAATAAATAACCAAGAGGACCATAAAATAATTCATCTAATTGTGTGGGTAAAATGCAAATTGATCATAATTTAGATGTAAAATTTTGTTAATTTAGTCATCTTATATATTCATTTGGCATAGAATTTGTCTTACTTAATTGTCCTTGTATGTATGTAGTAAATCAATATGCTAACTGATGTCACAAATTAACACCAAATTTTGAAAAGATACAGTTGTAACTAAAGTACTATAAAATGTTTGGTGATTGACATTTACTCTTTTTCATATATTTATATATATTGGGTCTATGTAAATTAATTATTAAAATAAATAGATTTACACGTTATAAAGGTGTAATAGAACTTTCCATTCTTTTTATTAGTTTTGTATCACTTTGAAATATACAAAAGTAAAAACTAAAATTAGGATTTTTCTCAATAACATTGTTTGTTCCTCGTCTTTTAATGTATAGGTATAAAGCAAATCGGGATAACCATGCAGAAACAGCCCCCCCCCCCCCACAGCGTTTTCTATCAGCACTCTGGAGATCAACTCCATACTAAACAAAAATAATTCTGTAAAAATTGTCACTTTTGATTTCATAGTTTTCAATACCAAAAATCCTATGATGTCTAAATAGAAAGTCTATTTCTAAATGAAAAATAAAACTAAATTCATTTTTTAACACATTTTTGAAAACATGTAATTATTAAATTTGTCAAAAACCTGTCTATTCTACTTAGCAATTTTTTTTTCCATTTGGCTTTGTGAAATTATTCTTGATATCTTCTATGGATGCAAGATAAGTGATAGGTATATGAGGCAAAACTGTTCGTGGTCTTAGAAGGCCTTCTCCAAGACCACCAAAAAACAAGTTTAGTGTATGCAGACAATGTACCCATCTGCCCTGACTTCTGTGTTGAATCACAACAAGCACTATTACAATCGAAGCACAACTTATAAGATGGTGGACTTATTCTGAGTGTTGCAAATTCCCAATTTATATAATATAATTTACCAGATACTAGGGACAAAACCTCAATTTACATCGATAAAGATAAACTCACCTACCTATTATGACCAGTATAAGTATCTGAGAATCTTAATGAATCAGTCTGGGAACATTGAAGGCAACATTCCAAAACAAATAAGTGACATTGAGGTTCAATAGCTAGAAGACTGGTGTTGTAAGACTATTTTGAGACTAAGATCCATGTATGGCAGTGACGCGTGGGACATAAATCCAAAACGACCATACTAGTCATTTTGCCAAGAAAAAGTTGCCACAGTGAATATGTGGTGTATATTGGTGACTAATATTTTACAAAAAGATAAAATTATAGTTCTTATTCAATTTATGTGTTAAAATTTTATACTTAAGGACGCGCTCTCAAATTTTAGAAGTTCAATTTCAGCTTCGAGTTCTACTAGACGCGTATAGCTCACTCACACAGACATAAAAACTGATAAGCGCGGCAATGTAATACCGCACTATAAACGACTTTGATACTTTTATAAAAATATTACAATATTTACTTATTATTTATGTTCTACTTTTTGTTGTATTTGATGTAATAGTACCAAAATAAATTATAGTTTCTCAAGGTCACACTCACTCAAAAACAGTATAACTAAACGTAAATATGTATACGTAATAGACAGAGACATCGAATTTGTGTTCAAATATTTAGCCCCTTTGTGCCCGATCAAGGCTTAATTTCTCAACATTTTCATGAAGAGTAGTATTGTGGTAACTGGATCATAGTTTAGGTAATAGCTGGAAACATCAAGTTGTGCTTAGATGTTTAGTCTCCTAGTGTAGGAGCAAGGTTTCAATTTTTTAAAGTTTGGTGAAAACAATATTTATAATAATCTTGGTATAGTTAACTAATAGTTAGAAACATTGAGTTTGCACTGAAAGGCTTAGTGTCAGCTAAATGTTTCATATCTTAGGAACAGATGAGAGCTATTTCGTGATATATTTTTTTAATATTAATAATAGCTATACACATGAAGTTTGCGCTCTGAAGTTGAGTCTTGTCGTATCAGATAAGAGTATAATTTCTCATAGACCAAGTGAGTAGCTGTATCATGATAACAGAATTTTGGTACTGATAATCACTAGAAACCTCAACTTTGCGATCATTGGTCTAGTCTCATAGAGCCACATCAACGTTTCATTTTATAGATCAGATGAGTAGCTGTATCATGATAATTGAACTTTAGTATTCATAGTAGCTACAAAAATCAGGTTTGGGTTCAGATGTTTAGTCTCACTCTATCTGATGAAAGTTTCATTTCTCATGCGTAGATGCGCTAGCTGCGTAAGCGTATCTTAGTCGTGATACCAAAATTTTTGTATAGTATAGAGTAACTAGAAACATAGAGTTTATGCTGAAAAGTATCATAGTGTCTTATTAATGTTTAATTCCTCATAGGCTAGACAAGTGGCTATATCGTGATAACTGAATTTTAGTACATATAGATATTAGCTACAAACATGAGTATGTGCTCAGAGATTTAGATAGGAGAATTTTTAACTTAGTGTTTGCTTCTATATCAAAAATAATTCTGTGAACAACATACTACAAAACACCTGCATTGTAAGTTGTAATACCGATAGTACAACGGGCAGCATATGACGGCCTTTGTGTAAAACGAACCCTAATTCCACCGACGAACTTTGCATCTCTAGCTTAGATACACTTTTCACCAAATGATTCGTTTCATTATAAACAAGATTTGAGAGACCATGTTCTTATAAAGAATAAGCCTTATATTTGATTCTTTTGAAAGGTTACATTTGTTTGTAAATTCTGCAGCGTGTTTATGATATTATTGTATATATTCTGAATAGATAATAAAAATTAATAAAGAGAACGCGAAAACGACATATATATTTCTACCCATGAAAGAGCTCCCTAGACGTTTCTAAAAGTCCATTATGAGGCCATTTTGTAATTACCTAACGAAAGGAGTACAAACAAGACATATTTATCTCTATCCATCAGTGACTTCCATAACAGTTTTTGAAGTGGGTGGTCATCAGATCATTTTGTTCAGTCCTGTGGTAAGCTGTCGTCACTACTAACAAAAGGACTAAAAGGACTACATATCTATTTCTACCCGTTAAGGAGTTCGATAACAATTTCTGGAGACCACCATTAGCTCACTTTGTTAAGTCCTGTGGTAAGCTCTCGTCACTACTAATAAGAGGACTACAAAGACGACATATGTATTTCTACCCGTAAAGAAGTTCCATAACAGTACCTCAAAACATAAAATATAAAAAGAACTAACGTAATAAAAACTAAATTTAAAATTTTTGTTTCAACTTAATTACAGTGTCTCTTACTACTAGAAATATAAACCACTATAAAAAGTTGGTTAGTATTTTGAAATGATCAAAATGTTTTGTGAAGTGTATACGTATTTCTACAGCGATTTATTTTTTACCAGTCGAGTGCAAAACGACGTACACGTCCTTACCGTATGGCGCCAGAGCGCGGTCTAATTCGACGAGAATCCTTCTTTCATACTTTTGTGTCAATCGAATCTAAATAAAGAAATAAATTGAACCTTATTCCATAGGAGTTAAAGCCTACATAATTAACATAAAATGGTGAAATTTTGTTCACAACTAAATTTTTTTTTCTCAGATGTAGTATACATAACTTGGATTTTATTTCATGTTATTTAAACTTGATTATATGTAGCATAATCAGGTATTTTTTAAACTTAAGAAAACCGTAAAATTACTGAGATTTTGATACCGAAAATCAGGCTATTTTGCGCGAGGAGACTACGGAGAATTGATTATTATAAATGAAAACTCATTAGTTTTAAAAAATAATCATCCGTACAACATTGTTAAAGGTTCAATATATCTGTAGTTAGTCATTATGTTTATCAAAGTTGAGTAGTTTTGTTGTAATTCTTGCCGAAAAACAGTGAAAATGGACCTTTTTTGAGAGCGCGTCCTTAAGACATATATCTTATTTGAAAATCCATGTGTATGTATGAAAAATATTAATAATTAGATTTATAAATTTCTTTTTTAATGAATTTGGATGAGGTTTTGTACTAGAGAAAATAATTATATCCCATAATTAATCAAATCTAAAAGTTTTCTATAATAATACGTAGGAAAACAAAAAAAAAATCCAAAAAATAATTTCGTAAATTCTATCCACTTTGCATGACATCTTGTTATTCTCTTGTTATAATCTATGTTATTCCAAAATTGATATCCTGTTAATATGTTCGAAAATACGTAAATAACGCGTCGAAAATAATCACTACGTAATAAAGCCGCGGGCAATTACTAGTTATTATATATTATTGTAGGTTAGGACTTCAGGTGATTATTTAGAAATCAATTCACTACATTTTATAAAACAAAGTCCTCTGCCACGTTTGTCTGTCTGTCTGTTTGCGGTAAACTCAAAAACTACTGAACGGATTTTTATGCAGCTTTCGGCTGTAAATAAAATGATTCATGAGTAAGGTTTAGGTATATAATCTGTCAAGGTTTTTTATCAGAGCGCGACAACGTCCGCTGGGGCTGCTAGTAATATATATTGGTTAAGTAGATGTATCCGTAGCTACGCACGCTTTTTAAAATTGTATCAAAGAATTATAAATCTGTGAGACTATGTACAATTATAGAAATGCTCTTAAAAAACAATTCTAAGTATATATAATAGATATATAAATACTAACAATGTACCTAGTGAGGCTTACCATTAGCAAAATATTTGGGATTTATACCCACCATATAATTATCTTTGTGCTCACTTACACTGTGTAAGGAACTAATAAACAATAATAAAATATTATCATAAAGATTTACATTTACATTACTTTGTCATTATAATTACGATTTTGTGTCTATACAACAAATAAACGCTTGTCTGTTCTGCAAGAAATTGTATTATGGACCTCTTTACGTAATACGTTTATGGTCTAAAATCTTATTAGGAAGACCTATTCTATCTTTAAAGTTAGTAATAATTATATTATCGAATTATAAACAATTAGTTGAGAATTATTTCTCTAATTAAAAATAAGGAATGAGTTGAAATCTTGTTAAATTTCATATAGACAAAGTCGCGGATAACATCTAGTCTAAAATAGAATAATCTCAATTACTTTTTATAAGGTAAGGTGAAAGTCACCCGAAAATCGGTTTAACCTTCTGGAGAAAGTACTATCGGCAAAGCCACGGTTAACAGCTAGTATAAACTAAAATTGCCTGAATTACTTTTTTATAAGATCAGCTATCTGGCAGTGAAAGTGTCGTGAAAATTAGTCCAACCGTTTTCGAGATAGCATTGCAGACGAAGCCGCGGTTAACACTTAGTCTGATTTAGAGTAGCCTATGTCACCCGCAGTAATTTTAGCTATTTGATAGTGAAATTCCCGTCAAAATCGGTCCAGCCGTTTCGGAAATTACCCGGAACAGACAGACAGACCGACAGAAATTTTAAAAATTGCATTTTTGTTGTCAGTAGCTTGTATACGTTCATACCAAATCAGTGAAAAAATTTTATTTCGCTGTTACAAACAGACACTTCATTTTTATTATATGTATTGATATCAAAATACAATATCTATTTGAAGACCAGTGCTAACTGACATTGTATCGGCATATATATATTTAACATTTTACCGAACATTACGTTCTAGGTCATCAGAAAATTATTAGAAAGTGGAAACTATTTTGGAGAAATAGTTTGAATTCCATTAATACTCCATTTCTTTGTTCCAGACTACATATTTGTACAGAAATCTTCATCACACTGTGGGAGGGGCTACATCTGTCAGAAATGCTTCAACTAATACAAATATATCCAAATCATACACAGTAATTGATCACAAACACGATGCTTTAGTTATTGGTGCTGGTGGCGCGGGTTTAAGAGCAGCTTTCGGTCTCGTTCAAGAAGGATTTAAAACTGCAGTTGTGACAAAGTTATTCCCAACAAGATCTCATACGGTCGCTGCTCAGGGTGGGATTAATGCTGCTTTAGGTAATCCTGTGTTTTATATTTGTATTTACTGAGAAAATTCTATAATAATGTACAGGACATCTTTTAGTCTATACTTCTATACTAATATAATAAAGAGGTAGTTTGTGACTTTGTGATGTTGTAAGGGGTAATCCCAGGAACTATTGGTTCGATTTGAAAAATTCTTTCAATGTTATGTAGCTTATTGATCGAGGTTGATTACAGGTTATATATCATCACGCTAAGACCAACAGGAACGGTGCACCAGTGAATAATGTTTAAAAACCGGGGTTTCTTTTCCTCTTGAGAGCTTCCGCTGCGTGTGTTAGCCTAAAGTATCTGTTCCACGCGAACGATGTCGCGGGCAGAGGCTAGTATTTAGTAATGTCGCAAAAAATGTCTGATTATGTTGTACTGTGAATGTCGTATGTTAGTTTTTTTATAGCCCATCATGTCCTTATTAATATGATGTCATAAGTGATCAAACGATTTATAAACATGTACTATTCGATCACTTTATGTATA
>JACEII010000004.1:6856195-6869978 GCA_014332785.1 Antheraea mylitta | reverse complement strand
GATTATCTATTCGTTCTTTGATTTGAGCTTTAATATATATCAATGATGTTTTGAAATATATGTGCATTAACTGATCTTCTATATTCATAAATGTGTAGTTTCGTATATTCCCGTATTTTTTTAAGTTATATAATATATTAAAATTACTAGCGGTTCTTGCGGACGTTGTGCTGCTCTGATAATTTAAATAAATCCTAAAAGCCAACCGCAGCACCAACTATCGGGTCCAATTGTGAATATATACCATTCTCGGATCCACTGAAACACGCACGCAAAATTTCATCAAAATCGGTCCAGCCGTTTATGAGGAGTTCAGTAGTGACATACACACGTACAGAAGAAATTTATATATAAAGATAATAAATCTTTGAGAGTGGAGTTTTGTAGTCCGATGAAGCTGTTAATACCTTGCTAGGTCGATAGCGTAGTCAATTCGAAAAAAAAGTAGAGTGTATTTTTAGTTTGTAAAGGAAGTTACGCAAGCCGATGTAATAACATCGATTTTTACATTTTAGATATTAAAAAGTAATGGGTTATTTGAGAAGATGTTTGGTCTATTATTGTATTAATTATTATCAAATTAAATATATTTCATTACATTGAATGTTTAATCTAAATGAAAACTGTCATATATATATATATTGCAGGATATCACAGATTTAGATAATAATAAAAAATCTGTGACGAGAATAGCCAAGCTTTTTCGATAGTCCGATGAAGCTGTTAAGACCTTGCTAGGTCAGTTCTAGAAAACAAGCTTTTTCGACTTTGGGAAACTACATTTTAAATTGCCGAAAAATCGACCAGTTAAAGTACATGTTTCTAAATCGCTTGGAACCTTATGATGCAATTTATAATTATAGCATTCGTGCGAAGCCGGGGCAAATCGCAAGTATATGTTAAAGGACAATGGTCATGAATATGACTTTTTTCTTGCATACCTGGATCTAAACGTTTTCACTGTTTTTACAGAAGTTTTATTCATCGGAAGCGTTATCATCAATTGATAGGCTATAAAAATATTAACAATACGTCTTTTTGAGTTCGTAGAAAAAGATTTTAATAATTTTCAAAAGGTTTTAATAAAATTTTGTAAACAGTAAGTTATTTCAAAGTAGGGAGGCTATAAAAGTTATTGATACTGCTTCTAGAAATCATTAGAAAAATATATAATAGGCATAAGATATTCCAAAATTGGTGGATACGAAAGTTATCAGTGTCACTTACAAAAGGTATTAATATTACGAGACAGAAGTAATTTTTGTGAAACAAATTCATGCGAAGCTACGTACATAGCTAGTTGAATTATAATTAGTCACAGCATTAATGGAAAAATATAGAAATTAACATATTACGTTTACTTACGTGATGTGATGATTAAACCTGTACTTTTCTGTGGTGAGGTATCTTTTTTATTTATTTATATAAGGTCCACAAAACTGAGTTCAGGGAACATAAATGGACACGAACTCTACTAAAGGTGAACACCACATGTATTAAATAACAAGACAAATATATGTTATTAAAAGTAAAATTAAAATTGAATTAAACCTTTTAATAAATTATTTTTCTAGTTGAGACCAAAGAAACATTAAAAAATATATCAAATTTGAAACGTAAACTATTACAAAATGAAAGTATACGATGTAAAGGGCAATGTTGACCAACATTAGATTTTGCTAAAGGGAGATGAAATGTTCAACAATGTTACATCTTAAGGCAGCTACTATGTAGGTTACAAGTATAACTTTCGGTTTACAGTGAAGGACAAGACAATATCGTGACGAAAGTGTAACGATTAACATTATTCTAACAGCTCCGTTTTAATGCTCGTAAAACCGAAATCTTTTTTAAATTATATCTACATTTTTTTCATCGTTCATGTAGTCATTTTTTGTTTTATCAGCAATAGCCTTGAATATACTTCTTGCACTCCCTAATGTTGCTATATAATACAATTTTTAATGAGTTCTTTCGAAAACATATTTCAATTGTGAAAATATAAACTCCGACTGTGATATTACAAAAAAGTTAGATAATTTTTTTCATATAAAAGTAAAAGACACTTGCTTTAAAAAAGTTTGTATACTTTCGTATTAAATGCACCGCGCTCGCCGACCGCTGCCGAGGCAAGTTCGCGTTATCCTTTTTCGCTAGTCGAACCTAACCTAACCAAAGCGAGCTAAAGAAGCAAAATATCGAACGTTGGCGAGCGCGGTGCATTCAATACGAAAGTATACAAACTTTTTTAAAGCAAGTATTCACTACGTATTTATCTTTTTTGAAATAACATGGCGAATTTTCAACTTGACTGCATAAAGTGCGGCTTGGTTTAAAAAGGATAGCTAAAATGTTAGTGGGTTTGTTATAAATACTAAAAAATCTTTCACTAATACACTAGAGTTCTTGAGTGGAATATATGTTCTGGTAAATATAATCTGAGACCCTAAAAGTTGGAGCGATTATCTGCGCAACGTAAGTTTGTAATATGGGAAAACTAAAGATTGGTTCTAGTAGTAATCCTTTTGGGTATCTACGTATAGTGACCCGATTAGGCCTCCCACAGCAGCGGCTCAAGCCTAGGTTCGATCCCTCGGTAGGGAGCCCTTGAGTGCGTTGCTTGCGCGATACGGTGACACACAAATATACATCACTGCTACAACACTACACGATCGCCCCCACACACGTGCACGCCTACACGCTTACACATGAAAGTGGAAGGGTTTACTTTTTTCCCCTTATCGAACTGAAAAACTCAATTTTCCGATAATAAATATATGGAGGAGTTGTTGAGGCGTGTATGCTTGGTACACATATACGTTTCAACAACTCATACATATATGTATATGAATAGTTAGCTAGGTTAGCTAGAAAAGTCGTGATTTTGCATGCAACAGGCAACAGCCAAGCCGAAGTGTGCCGTGCACCCTTGAGCTGGTTGCCAAAATAAAATCTGCTGAGTGCCTTAAGCGCTCGCCTTAATAGTTCGGTGAAGCTGTTAAAACCTTGCTGGGTGAATAGCGTAGTCCTTTCGAAAAAAAAAAATCTACGTATAGTGGTTGATATGAGCTCCTCATAGTAATGAAGAAGCAAACATACTTTTGCATTATTTATTTAAATTAGTAACTTTCCGGTTTGTGACGTCACGAAGGCCGATAAGGACGACGATTAATGTTGGGTTGTGTGTTATATCTAATTTAACAATGGGCAAAAATATTCGAGTGTGAGTTATTTAGTTAGCTTTTCTAGTCTATATATTCTACTAGGCACGTAGTCCTAGAGCAATGCTATAACATATGACAATGTCAGTACTGCATAAAAAATATTTTAACTTTATATAATGGATGTCAATTTTAAAAGTACTCATTTACAGGTAATATGGAAGAAGACAGTTGGCTGTGGCACATGTATGACACCGTAAAAGGATCTGATTGGCTAGGAGACCAGGTAAACAATTTCATTTAAATATTCTAGGGAATTTTCGCAAGATATGTTTCATTCGACTGTTATTTTGTAACTAGCTGATACCTGCGACTTCGTCTGCGTTACTTATTAACGAGATATTTTTTGTATAGAAAAAAAAACTTAAAACAAATTTAGAGCAAAAATATAGTTGCTTACAAAATGTCTTTGTGAACAATATTATCGGCTTACTTCTCATTTCCTTCACATGCTCGCTACACCGTTTGTCCCACTTCAGAATGCGTTGAATTGTGTATTATAAAACTTTACTAACATTATATTAAATGAAGCTATCGTGATAATATTTTAACAAGAACTAATAGTCCCAGAGCCAGTAACAGAAATATATGACCAAGGTCATCTCAAGTGATAATTAGTAAAACGCATCAGAAAATCGAACTATAAAGTCTCGTGAACGTCAGCTAAGAAATGAGTGAATGTATTTTTTTTTCTTCGAGCGTGGGAGGTCACGACTACTCATCTCCCCCGCCGTGCCGCAGCTGACGGTCATAAGGCGTCATGATACTATTGTCTGATGCGTATCACCAATTATCTCTCGAGAATAAATAATTAATCAAATTTTCACCTGGCTCTCGGACTATAAGTTTCTGAAAAGAATTGAAATCTTTGCATTGTTTTTAAGTGATGCGTACACAACGGCAGACTTCTATTACTTCTGCCTATATAATAAGAATGTAAATCTAACGTGTTTGTACTTTTTCCATTTTCGTGAAAAAAAATGTTGCGGGTAGCTAGAAATAAGTAATAGAATACATTTCAATCTTTTTTAGAAATGTCTGTCTGTTTGTATGACCACGCAGCACTGCTAAAGTACTGAGTTCACAATAAAACCTCAGTAAGAAAATCATAAGCATATTCTCAGGAGTAACTAATTTTTACTCTATCGAAAGTTATTGTAATTTGAATGACGACTGGAGTTAAGGAGGAGAGAAGAGTAGTAATCTATATCTATACTAATATATAAAGCTGAAGAGTTTGTTTGTTTGTTTGGTTGAACGCTATGATCTCAAGAACTACAGATCCGATTTCAAAGTTTCTTTTAGTGTTAGATAGCTCATTTATCGAGGATGGCTATAGGCTACATATCATCACGTTAAAACCAAAAGGCTCTGAGCACTAATGAAGAATGTCTCAAAATCGGGCTATTTTGGAAGCTTCCGCTGCGTATTAATGTCAGTATTATATGCGTTGCCATGGTAGCGCGATAACATTCTATCAAAAATATTTTCATAGTTTATTTTGTATTCCTATTCAAAAAGTTTATTCTACGTTAGTTTTGTTTTCGATTTTTAATTATACGTGTTACGTTTATATCGCAAACATTTCTTAAGTTTATTTTGTGTTGTTATTCAGAAAGTTTAGTAGTAATAATATTCGTCCAATAAGACAGTCGAAGGTATTAATCCATACAGCCAATTCTGAAGTTGTCAGTATAGTTAGTTTTCTTCTATGTCCAAGTTAATGTAAAGGTATAAGCGCCGAATCCTCTACATAATATAACGTAATTTTTTATCTTCTTAATCTTCAAGACCATAGAATTAATGCTTCGTGGTTTTATTTTTCATTCATTTCACTTATGCAAAATAAACGAAAGATATTATATAATACGCAACCAATTTCTTCACGATATAGAATCACGTAACACAATATTATGAAAAAAATATAAAATCCACTACATGACAGACTGAAATCCCGCCAAACACTCTTAAAAAACTCTATTCTACATTTTTTTTTGCCAATTTTTTATTTGTGATATATTACGTATTATAAAAGTAAAGTGAGTGTAATTTATATTAAAATAAAATATTTTTCGTGAATACAATCTGTGATGCTACAAACATCAACATTTTTTTAACTCTGTCGATATGTCTGTTTTTTTATTTGTTCCGGGTAATCTCCGAAACGACTGGACCTATCTGAATGTTTTTTTTTTCTTAGAAATGACTACGCTTAACAGCTTCACCGGACTACAAGTAATATTTGAACGGGAATTTTACGGGCAAATAAGTAACTAATTAGCTGTTTTATTGTTCGATAATGTGTAGCTTCATTTTTTCATTATTTTCTTATCATAGTGTGAGCACTGAGGGTGATATATAGTTTAAAATTCCAGTTATCTGATCATAATCCCATCCCATTCGATACACTATTAGTATTCACATACATAATGTACACGTTACCTCTTACAGTAGATGATGTGCGTGTGATACAAATATTTTTGAAATAGTATTATTGTAATGTACACTAGATGTGTAATCACAATTTTAAATTTATTTAATATATTTAAAAAAACGCGTGCGAAGCCGCGGGTAACAGCTAGTTAATATTATAAAAAGCTGGAGGGTTTGTTTGTTTAGTAGTTTGAACGCGCTAATCTCAAGAACTATTGGTCGGATTTTTAAAATTCTTTCAGTGTAAGATAGCTCATTTGTCGAAGAATGCTATAGGATATATTATCATCACGCTAGGACCAATAGGAGCGGAGCACCAATGAAATATATTCTAAAATCGTTT
This sequence comes from Antheraea mylitta, assembly GCA_014332785.1. NCBI lineage: Eukaryota > Metazoa > Arthropoda > Insecta > Lepidoptera > Saturniidae > Antheraea > Antheraea mylitta. The sequence continues at coordinate 6,863,981 of JACEII010000004.1, read as the reverse complement.
TTTTTTTCTTCTTATAGCTTCCGCTGCGTATTAGCGTTAGTCTAAAGTAACTATTCCACGTGGATGAAGCCGCGGAAAGAAGCTAGTTAATTATAGGTATAGACTAACAACCGTCTGACTCAGTACGCAAGAATTAAGATATAAAACCTAATAAGATATAGCCTATAACCATCACGTTGACCGTAGCTTTGTATCGATGAAATAATTTATAGTGAGAAAGATTATCTCCTACAAACCAGGGATGTTATGGATATGGTATTTCGGTTACGGATACGGATATAGGAATATAATTATATCGATTACGGTTACGGATATGTCATTATTTCGGATTATCCGTTACTTTCGGATAGTTTCGGTTACGGATATTGGATTTAAATAAAATATAAACACAAATACTATGAAATAATTTGGTTAGTCTAACTCTAAGTTATCCATTGGTATTATACTCGTAAATCCGTCATATTAGGCAAGTAATTAATATATCTACTCGATTTTAAGTCTTATCTAAGTACTAAGATAAAAAAATGTGATAAAGTTAACAGTAAAAATAAACTTTACACATTGCACATATTAACTTATAACCTATGTGTAACATATTAAATATGCGTATGTGACAACATAACGAGAGTTTTTATTTTTAATAATTTTTATGAGGAATGAAATCATCTATACCTATAATAATATTTAAAGTTTGTTCATCGTTATAAATGTACAGTTGTTAATCATAGTTCTAATAGTCAAAACTGAGCAAAGGAAGATTATATTTAACAAAAAGCAATTCTGCAGCCTTATCACTTGATAGTCGTTTACTTTATTTCAAAAAATAAATAAAACCACATTTTATAAAATTTATTTATTTTCTTTTTTTTCTCGAACTGACTACGCTTTTGGCCTTTACAGCTTCACCGGACTACAATCAAAATATACGACGATATAATACGATCAAATTTATTTTACTGTTAATTTATCGGTTACCAAATATGTCGTCAATGTTTACTTATATTACCTATAAAAATTAGTAAAACCACACATGTTTTGCAATCGATATATGTCGTACAACGATGCTTTGGATTCGATGTTGACATGGATATAAACATAGAAGTTTTTCTTATATCGATCGTCCCTACTACAAGATTCATATGTAGTGCAAGTGCGGCGAAACAAAACCTGTCGAAACAGGTTTTATTTGGACTTCACCCTTATTCGAAATTGTTCAAAAGTTTTGTATCGATTACGGTTACGGATATATATTTTTTTCGGAAATCCGATAGTTTCGGTTACGGTTACGGAGCACCATAACATCACTGCTACAAACACATTAACAAACTTTATCACCTTTATACTCACTTCAAGTTCCTATACACATAAATATATACATAAATGTACTTAAAATATTTAAATATATGTAGGTATGTGATACGTTTTATATCCAAGAGTTTCCGTTACAAACTCAATTGAGCAGTTTTATCAGTGATCCAACTGGTTTTGTACGTTTTTACTTGTTAATTCGATAGTACTTTTGTGTCCGGTAACAGTATAAATAGAAAATCAAATCTTGTGTAGGTTTCCTCAAGCTACTCATGATGTAACTTTCAAAGTCAAATAATGCCGTGCAAGGAAAATCCGACGCATCTACTATTCCATGTAATATTTAGTTTTATATACCACCATGAGGCCACCGTCTTGTTAGAACGATAGTTTCAATACTATCGCAAGACACATGTAATATTATTAGCTATTCGACAGTGGCGATAGTAATCTGGAAAGATTGGTTGCGATAAAATTAAATAGAAAAGCACTGTAGAAGCATACATAATACTGCTAACTAATAAAGACTGGTGGTCGTTGAATCTTATTGATTTTATCAAAGAATTGTAAAATCTATATAATCATAACATTTCTTAATTTTCTTCGACGTTAGTTGCGTACATATATAAATACGTCATTCTTTACCTATTGATTTATTAAAATAACAATATATTACATAGATATAGCTTCTGTAGTCATAAATTGTATAAGTCATAACTATTGATTTATTAAAGAATGTACATATTCTATAGGTACAATAGCTTCTTTACTCGTAAATCTCTACTCGTTGCGACTCACCGCAACAATAAGTATGTGTGACCGTAAACGATAAGTGTATTATTTCATTTAACTTATTGTATTTGTAACACACATACTTACTAATATTATAAATGCGAATATGAGTCCGTTTGTTACGCCATTGCCCCTAAACTCAGTAGTTTTATTTCAGTAAATAATCATCCTGAAATTGCACGTTGTCAGGAGTACAGTGAAAGACATAGGAAAAACTTTTTATCAAGAGACTAGTGCTGTTGCCAAGGGATAGGTCATATTTACATTACCGCGAGCAAAGCGACCGGTAGAAGGTAGTTACACATAAGTTTAAACTTTCTGCACTCCACCATATACATTTTTAATGTGTCGTAGATTTTTTCGTCATTTCAAGATAAGTTAAATTCAATTTTTAACGTTCATATAAAATGTTTTTTTAAGAGTTCCCGTCTTTATACAACTAGAACGAAGAACGAAATTCTGTCGTTCCTAAGTTTTTAGTTTTTAATTTGAAGATCTTGAAAAATAATGAATAATATAAGTAACGGCTAAAGTTGGATTTCGCATATTTTGAAATCTAATGACTTATATGTCAAATCTCGTATTATTGTTATATAACGTTCCGCGTAATGTCCTCAAAATGGAGCAGAAAGTTTTCTCATTACGTATTATTAAACAATGTATAACGGAAAAAAAACACAATACATATTAAAATAACTCGTAAAGGTTCCTCATTATCATCAACCTTTAAGAGATCCACTGAACGGCCATAGGGCTTTTCATGTAAGAAGGTATGTGTTAGAGTCTTGTTTTAGTTATTGGTTGCTACTTGGTGGCACGAGCGTCACTAATAAATATATAGGGGCAACACTTTCTGATCTATGACAATTGTCTGTATTCTGTCAGATAAAAATAAACGCGATTAATAAATTCAGCTGCACTAATTAATTAAATATCGAAATACAACAATATCCAAGGAATCGGAATCACCACGCCAGCACACGACTTATTGGCGATTTCAAAATTCAAGAAATCCATAGTTCTATGTTCTCCCATATACAGTGGTACTACAAGAACATTTCTTAGGTTCCGGTTTTCTCATAATTTTTTTCTTCACCGTCGCCGATAGTGTTACTAATTAATATTAAATCTACGCGAATTCTGAAAACTTCGTTGGAACGTAAAATTCTAATCAGATTGATATTCCATACCGCTCGACCACAACTACTTCGACAGACTTATTTTCACAAGATTAAAGTTTACATAATTACCCACGCCCACATAACCACAAATTACGCCGACTTAGTTTGGGGGTAAATTTCGCTCCCGCACACCAGACTAGGCCCACTCGGCAGCGGCTCAAGCCTAGGTCCGTTCCCTCGGCATGGAGCCCTTGAGTACGCTGCTCGTACGATACAGTTACAAAAAATCTGACAACACTGCAACAACATTACACATATCACCTTCACACACGTGCACGCACACATGCTTACACATGAAAGTGGAAGGGTTTCATTTTTGTTTTTCCCTTATCGAACCGAAATAGTTTAGAAAAATTATCTGACACAAAATACATATAAGAGTTGTAGAGGTATATATGCTTGGTACACATATATGTTTCAATCGTATAAGTATGTATATGTAGCTTAGCTTAGCATAGATAGATCGCGAATTGCATGAATCAGGCAACAGCCGAAGCTGAGATGTGCTGTGCACCCTTGAGCTAGTTGTCAAAATAAATTCGGCTGAGTGCCTTAAGTGCTCGCCTTAGTAGTCCGGTGAATCTGTTAAAACCTTGCCAGGTCAATAGTGTAGTGAATTCGAAAAAAAAAGTAAAGTTTAGACAACTTGTATGTACATTCTTAGATAATCGGAAACGAGTTATAAATTCGTCTCGTAATGGTCTTGTCAGACTGGTTACCGGATAGAGAGTTTTTATTTGTTGTTTTCGTATTATCAATTATTAGTAATGGAAAATTCCAATATATCATGACCATACGTATCATTATTATCTAACACGCTATCCATATTTGCATTTTTCAACACGACATGTACAGGTAAAAATAATAAATCCAGGCTTCTACTTGAAAAATCTGTTTAGCGATATCTTTTTATCTTATCTAGCTCAAATGACTGGGCAGTATACATTGATGCAACAGTTTCATAAAATTATTTTAATGTTAGTCCGGTGAAGCTGTCAAGACCTTGTTGGGTAAATAGCATAGTCATTTCGAAAAAAAAAAAAATAATAATAATGTATCTGTTGATTCAATGGACTTTTAACATTTTATAATCTGCCAACGGAGACCTGATATCCGCTTATATCCCTTTTTTTTCGAACTGACTACGTTATTGAGCTGACTAGCCTTGACAACTTCACCGGACAACCAAATCTTTCTGTTTATCATTACATATTATTAAACTAATTCCTCGGCCGCGTCTGTCTGTCTGTTCGTGAAAAACTCAAAAACTACTGAGTGGATTTTTATGCAGTTTTCGTTAATACATAGATTGACTCACGAGGTAGATTTAGGTATATACTTTGTTAAAGTTTTTTTGTAAATTGGTTGAAATATAACGATAAATGTTGGAAGTATCGGAAAAAGTCAAGCCGCCAGAAATTTTCGTGGACAAGATTTACATTCTTATTATATGTATAGACAATATTTCAGTTATTGTTAATATCGTTGTACGTTTATAAATCGTGTTGTATTAAATCTCATTATTATCAAACAAAGGATTATTGAAATGATGAAATCCTCTATTTTGTTTTATCATGAAACATTTTATCGCATGTTTGAGTCACACAATTTTCGATGAAATAACTTATCGTTTGTGGAACGCTTTGAATGCTAAATAATATTATGAAAATGGAAATGGTATCTAATGTTTTTCTTTATTAAAGAAACTATTTACAAGTAGGTAAAAAAAATTGTGTGTGGAGTCCCTCCGCGCGGAAGATGTGAAACTTCGTAATGTGGAAAAGAAAATAGTCTTCTCAATATTGTTAGAAAGAGTTACGATCTATTTTCCTGTAAATTTGTTTTGAATACCGATGTCTGTCTTAAACGTTCATCTGGGACTGTGTAGGCTGTAGCCATCATTAAATAAAATACAGTCATTTCCAGCACCACTATAGTATAATTTGGTTTAATATGCGGAAGTCTGCGTTTTTATTTCAATGACGTTATGTTGCTATTATTCGAACTGTTGTCAGTGTCACTTGTGTATACAACGTGAATGACGAATGTGTATTCCGTAACATTATATTTGTTTATAAAGTAAGATCGCAGTAGAAAACCGATAAGAACATTTTTATCTGTAGATAATAATTATAACATATGCATGAATGTATAACTTTGTTTATATATAATAAGGTTATTTTGTCTGCATTTAATAATGTGTAAAGTCGTCAATTAATGTGTGAGCTTAATAATTTATACATATAAGTGATATTGAATTGTCCGTTTTATGTCCGAAGTAATCGGGTTAAAAAAAACTACTGAGTATAATAAATTAACTATATAATAATAGATTAAGTAAAAACAATAACAATAGTTACTCACAATTATATCGATTTTTGACATAACTGATAATATAAACGTAAGCATAACGGAGCCAAGAGTGCAGAAATAAAATGTATTTTTTTATATCATAGAAGGCAAACGATCAGGTGAGTCACCTGATGTTAAGTGATCACCACCGTCTATAGACACTTGCAATAACAGGATAGTCGCAAGTGCGTTGTCAGCCTGTGTTTAGAGGGAGGAAGGGAAGAGGAGAGGGGGAAGGTGAGGACAGGTGAGCCTCCGGCGTTTTCACTGACCAAACGAAACGCAACAATGCAAGCACTGTTACTTCACGTCGGTTTTCTGTGAGAGGGTGGTACTACTCCGACCGAGCCGACCCATTCATACTACTACGCGGAAATACCTACCAACCTATATACCTACAACGTTAAAAATAGGATGTTTGTTTCAGGATGCCATTCACTACATGACTAAAGAAGCGCCACACGCTGTTATCGAACTCGACAACTATGGAATGCCGTTCTCTCGAACACCTGAAGGAAGGATATACCAGAGAGCGTTCGGTGGACAGTCACTCAAGTTCGGCAAAGGAGGCCAAGCACATAGATGCTGCGCCGTCGCTGATAGGTAAAGTTTTACTACTACACTTTATTTTCAGTTAATAATGTTCTATAGTCACAATTCATCGGATTTCTAGTGATAATGTAAGCAAAAATAACATTATGCTTAAAACATAAAAGACCCAGTTGTATCACAATTACACGCAGTCTTCGTCAAACTTTTAGCGGCTCTGCATGTAACCGAAGTGCGGGCTTACGCGTAATATAGTCAAGTTAAAAAAAAGTAAAAGTATTATTTATAGAAATCTAAAATTGGCATTTTTTATTCTTAAGTTGTCTCGATGTTTTGTTTGAAATTTGTGTTCTGTGCCTAGGTTTCAATGTCTTTCTAATAATATATTGCTACAATCGACGGTTTGGACCAATATTGGTTGCGTGAGAAATTTTATAACGGCCTAATTAAGTATCCATTGATCTAATTCTCGCGTTTTCATACACGACGTATGAAGGGCGTTCCTTTTTGTAAGAATAGTTTTGATTATATTATAACAGAAAATGATGATATAAAATGAATAAATCATTTTATATCCGTTATATAATATCGCTAATTTAAATATTGTAAACATAAAATTAAAATAAAAAATCTGGAATTATGATCATGTGAAAAATCATTACTTTTAATAAATACTTTTAATAAATAATTAACTTATTGTTTAATATTCAATGTAAATTTTGCTTGCGGCTCTGTTCATATAAATATTTAAATAACGCAGATATTCGAGCAGCATACTACTGAGTATATGTCGAACAAATTCATCGTGTTTAGAATACAAATTGAACGAAATGTGAGGATTAATTTAGCAAACGTTGCAAGTTATTATGATTGTAATACTAATGTAATTATCATGTGGAGCATATAATATCTGATGCATTGTAAGAAGTAAATATTTTTAAATTATTTAATTTCTATATTACGACTTAGAAATATATTGGCTATATAAAAACCGCTAATCTGAGAGCACTGCCGTACTATCCTTTTCTCGATGCAATTCAGGCGATTTTCGACCCCCTATAACCCCGTTATGAATAAAACTAGAAGCCTGAATAACCAAGCAGGTATTTTATAAACTCTGTATATTTCGAATTTCATTCAATTTGAAAATTGTTTTTGTTTCATAATTATTTCCTAAATAATGCCAAGAAGTATATTGCATAAGCGTATTGTTTATTTATTGTTTAACTCAACAAACAGTTGTTATCTATGAGAATTATGTTATTTTAGTATCTCTGTATTCACACAATATGCCAAATGTACTTTGGTACTTAAATGTATGAAGCTGTAATGTTATCTAGGTTTATACTTATATAATTAAGCTATGTATATTACCCATATACTTTTGTATATAATGTCTGTGGCACTCGTAACACAGTACCTATACCCTTTTGGTGATTTATGTATGTTGATTATTATACGTTGTTACACTGAATATTTGGCATTAAGTTTAAAACGTGTATTTCTCACATTTGATATTGACGAAATTGTCAATATCTGCCTGCAGAGGCCTTAGCGAAAGAAAAAAATAATAATCAAATTTAGGTTATTATAATAAGTACATA
>JACEII010000004.1:6822570-6856185 GCA_014332785.1 Antheraea mylitta | reverse complement strand
TCGCGTTTCGGGATCAGCCTGTGCATATCCAGTACCGGATGACTTTCGTCATTATGGCCGGTATGACAGCGGCAACCGGCGATGGATAATCATCCGTCTCTCGGTTGTTGCCGATGTTTTTGGATTGTACTATGTTTAATATCAAACATAGTGCAGTCACTATGTCGTGCTTCGATAAAAAAAAAAAACTTTTGCTCGGATGAAAGATACTTTATGTTATTTGTGTGACAGTGTGTATATAAAATTTCACGAAGATTAAGTACAGTGTAAACTTTTTATAACGTAGAAATTAGTTTAATTTGTTTGGTTTAACACAAAACCATTAATTTGTTCCCTTTCGTACGTATAACGGTATACAAAAAATGCTCGATCCTTTGAAATTAATTATAAAGAGTTTACACTGAAGTTAGAAGTAAAAGTTTTTTTTTTTTTTTCGAAATGACTATGGTATTGACCCCGCAAGGTCTTCACAGCTTCACCGGACTACTAAGGCGAGCGCTTAAGGCATTCAGCCGATTTTATTTTGGCAACCAGCTCAAGGGTGCACGGCACACCTCGACTTGGCTGTTGCCTGTTGCATGCAAAATCACGACCTATCTTAGCTAACTATTCATATATGTATGAGTTGTTGAAACGTATATGTGTACCAAGCATACACGCCTCAACAACTCCTCCATATATTTATTATCGGAAAATTGAGAGTTTTTCAGTTCGATAAGGGAAAAAAAGTAAACCCTTCCACTTTCATGTGTAGGCGTGTAGGCGTGCACGTGTGTGGGGGTGATCGTGTATTGTTGTAGCGGTGATGTATATTTGTGTGTCACCGTATCACGCAAGCAACGCACTCAAGGGCTCCCTACCGAGGGATCGAACCTAGGCTTGAGCCGCTGCCGTGGGAGGCCTAATCGGGTGTGCGGGAGCGAAATTAACCCCCAGACCACGGCGGCGTGATCTGTGGTTACGCGGGCGTGGGAGTGAACACGCTCTGTTTCGAGGGACAGGCTGGTACTGATCGTTCGCTGACGTGATTGAATCAGGACGGTCGGTAAAAATGTGACGCGGACGTCTTTTATAACGCGCAGCGTTAGGTCCCGTACCTAACGCTATACAAAAAATGCTCGATCCTTTGAAATTCATTATAAAGAGTTTACACTGAAGTTAGAAGTAAAAGTTTTTTTTTTTTTTTTTTCGAAATGACTATGGTATTGACCCAGCAAGGTCTTAACAGCTTCACCGAACTCCTAGGGCGAGCGCTTAAGGCACTCAGCCGATTATATTGTGGCAACCAGCTCAAGGGTGCACGGCACACCTCGGCTTGGCTGTTGTCTGTTGCATTCAAAATCGCGACCTATCTTAGCTAACCTAGCTAACTATTCATGTATGTATGAGTTATTGAAACGTATATGTGTACCAAGCATACACGCCTCATCAACTCCTCCATATATTTATTATCGGAAAATTGAGAGTTTTTCAGTTCGTTAAGGGAAGTGGCGAAACATGAACTTGAGAAATGTTCTTTTAGTACAATCGTATGTGGGTAAATGAAGAACTATGAATTTCTCAATTTGAAGTCGGGAAGAGGCCTATGACCCTCAAGTAGGTCTTTTACAGGCTGATGATGATGTGTTATAATAGTTTTTATTGATTGCTAACGTTTTGTTTCTCAGGACGGGTCATTCGCTACTCCATACTCTGTACGGACAATCCTTACGTTATGACTGTGAATACTTCATCGAATATTTCGCACTTGATCTACTCATGGAAGACGGTGTCTGCAAAGGATGTATTGCGCTGAATCTCGAAGACGGAACACTGCATAGGTATTCATCATTATTTATATAAACATAATATTTTTGATATTATTGAAGCCGGTATAGTATAATCACATTAATAACTAACTTTTGCTTTCGCTCCGTTCGCTTTAATATAGACTTATCTTATCCCCAAGGAACATTTGTTTTCTTATAAAAGATATTCTATGTTCCTATCTGTACCACTGACAACGTGTGTACATAGTGTTATGATAGTCGTATGATTAGTTATTGTGTGAAAGCGTTACAAGCAAACAAACAATTTCAATGCAAATGCAGTCGTGTTTATAATATTAGTTATGTTATTAATATCTGCATTCATATATTTACAGTCATATGTAGGTGTCTAGAATAAAATAAAATATAATAACACTTTGAATTAGTCCACAAACAAATATATGTATTTTATAATGAAATTCCTAAGAGTATTACTGGTTTCCAGGATAAGGGCAATAATTAAAACAGAATAAATAGACTGTAAGCAAGTGATTGTATTTAATATAGGTTTTAGAGTACAACTTATTTATAACGGCTAAACCGTTAAAATCTGCAGAGAATTTAGAAAAAGAATTTACAAATGAATACTAAAATTAGAGCGAATTTAAATTAAAAACTGACATTTTTTTAGGGTACAGACAAGCAGAAAAACAAAACCAAATAATATTCATCGGATTCTTTGACTTGTCTTTTATCAACCCAAAATACTTTTCATTTTTATATATCTTTATTGTATGGATTTGTAAAATCTACGATTATCGTAAGTATGCAAAGATTGCATGCTACATTCTCAGGACCACTTAGCGGCAATTTACTCTTTATTCATATCAATATTGATAAGATAAATTTAGGAAACTGTGCTGGTCGTTGAACTGGGATGTTAATCGGTAACGAACTCAACTGTAATAAAAGTAAATAATTTGTTCAAATTGATAACACGGAGACCGTGATATTTATTTTAAATTTAGGCGCTATATTTTTAGCTTATATCAATCGAATAATGCGTAAAAACAACTTAAATATTTTTGAAGTTATAATACTTCTTTTGGCGCGTTTGGGAAAAAATACGAGACTCAATTTTACGATGCGCGCGCACTCCGTCACGGACACTCTGAAGTTAGCTATAGTCAACATTTTTTGTTTATAATAAAACTTTCAATGTATTAAATATCTTGTTTTCTATTGTTAGTATCGTTTTTTCTACAAACGAATACACGAATGCACACACACTTTTTTATATGTTATCTGCAATTATAATGTAACTAAAAAGCTGTAGATACGTTACCTACTATACCTACTATACTTTGACAAAACAAATGGCACGATAAGGCACACATACGTAGAGTAATATTGTAACGCTATACTGTCTTATATAAAATCTGGAAGTAAGATGGCATATTCTCAATATCGGTCGTGAAAAAGAAATAGTTATATGTTGCTTAAATACAGGTGATTGATGGAGGCTAGATAATGTTTGCTAGTTAGCCAAGTTGTAACAAGGCGCTGTCGAAACACTTATAACATATCCACGGCTTTTTAATTTTTTTTTTCTCGGACTGACTACGCTATTCACCTAGCAAGGTCTTTACAGCTTCACTACTAACTTTTTAATTATAATTACCTATCTGCCGTAAACCAGATGACATCACCCTTAACCTTTCAGAAATCACACTATTTTAAACCTTATTTTCATTCTCTTGAGGATTAATTTCCAACATTCCTTTCTTAATAGTCTAGGAATAATTCAATAAGGAACTCCCTATATTTCATGCTTCTAGACACAGCGATTTGGCCTGTACGTTGTCAATATTAAGAACTAGTTTTCGTTTCCGGTTTCGCGGGCTTTAATGTTGTTGTTCTTCTAATATTAGCTCGCCAAAATAGACTTCACAATACCTGATGAAAAAAAAATAGCGGTGACTGTTAATGTTAATTAAATAGTAACGACAATCGTCGCTATCATGTCGACCTACCAAATGCCACGTCTTTAGGATTCAATGAAACTACACTCATCAAAGAAGTCTAAGCAACATGTACTAATTTAAATTTTAGGATGGTTCTTCATATTATAACGTTGTATTTTATTTTTAAAATAATATCTTTAGGGTTCTATGATGTAAAAATAACAGCTGTTGTCTTTATAAGTTATTTTAATAACAGAAATGAACAATATTAGAATATACTGTAGAAACTAAGATATCATAAGAAACTAACCTTTTTTTTTACAAAATGAAATTTCTAAAGAAAATGTATTTATTGTGAAAGAATAGAACAATTTAATACAAAGTATGGTCTCCTCTGCAATTCAGAACTTGTCGGCAACGATTATTCATTGAATTAATGAGACTGTTTATGTCATCTTGCGGTATTCGCTCCCAATGGAATTGTAGCAAATTCTTCAGCTGTTGGGTTGTTGTCGCTCCGTCCAAGTCCTTCAAAACACGTCTCTGGAGCATGTCCCATGCGTGCTCAATGGGGTTGAGATCTGGCGATTGTGCAGGCCAGGGCAATACCCGGATGTTCTCCGTTGCAAAGTATACACTGGTTCGCCGAGCTGTATGTGAACGCGCATTGTCATGCATTAACCTAAAATAGGAGCCAAAGGTTTGTGCAAATAAGGTCTGAGAATATCCTCAATGTAATTTTCAACATTCATGTTTCCATTTACAAAAACGAGCTCAGTTCGCCTGTTCTTCATAATACCCGCCCATAACATAAGTGTTGAGCCGCTGTATGGATGAACTTCCTCAACGCACCTAAGCTTTTCAGTATTTCCGGGCCGACGATACACTCGCACCCTTCTTGTATCAGGCTTAAACCCGAATCGCGACTCATCGGAAAACATAATTTTATCCCATTGTTCCTGGGTCCATGTTATGCGTTCTCTACACCATTCATATTGACGAGCGCGATTCCCGTGACGTATCGGTGCGCACCTGATTGGGCGTCGAGCTCGTAGGCCGTACTCATGCAGTCGATTTCGCACAGTTTGAGGACTTACATCAACACCACTTGAAATTTGTAGCCTCAAACTTATCTCTCGAGCGGCTAACATCAGCTGGCGTCTTGCAGTCAGTTGTATATACCGGTCTTGCCGAGTGGTTGTACTCCTTTTACGGCCTAGATGTTGTTCAGCGGGTTCTCCTGTATTATTGTAGCCCTGCCAAAGACGACAAATAACAGTTCTATGAATGATGTCAAAATGTCGAGATACCTGAGATTGATTACTTTCCGCTTGCAACATCCCTACAGCTCTTTGCATTTCATATACCATCAAATGACGTCGCTTCATGACGTAAAGAATATCTAACAATTCAATTTTGTCGCTAACTTTATTTAAATGGTTGATAAAATTATAAAATCAAGACTAAACGTAGCAATTTTTGGGGTGTCGAGTAACATCTTAAGACTTGAGACACCCAAGCCAACTTCACCTGCACGTGGTGCACCCTGCTGAACAACGAACGAGGCAATGGCGATAGCGGGGTGGTAGGGTTTTACAGCCCGACTGGGTCGCAACCACCATGTACATGGCGAAAAAGCCCGTCATAGTGACTCGCTTTTGCGCGTCGCGTTTCGGGATCAGCCTGTGCATATCCAGTACCAGACGACTTTCGTCATTATGGCCGGCATGACAGCGGCGACCGACGATGGATGATCTGTCTCTCGGTGGTCGCCACTGTTTTTGGATTGTACTATGCTTACCATCAGGTATAGTGCAGTCACTTTGTCGTGCTTCAATAAAAAAAAAAAAAAAAAAAAAATTAAAACGCACTTAAATTCAAACAAATTCGCAATCATTTGAATTTTATGAAAAAACAATGCATAATCAATTTTTTTTTACATCCAGCCAGTATGTCATTAATAACAAAAAAGTTTACTTACCTACGTACTTTGTTTGAGTAAATACTTAGAAATTAATTGATATAAATGGTAAAATTTGTAATATCACGCATGTTGCTTAGACTTTTTTGATGTGTGTATATTAATCTATACTAACATTATAAAGATGTGAAGTTTGTGTCGTTGTAAGGGGTACTCTCAATAACTACTGGTTCGATTTGAATTTTTTTTTCGGTATTGTATAGCTCTTTTATCGATGAGGGTTATACAGGCTAGTTATTTATATAGCCTCTGATATTTGACAGTCATGCCTGAAGATTACGAAAACTCAAAAAACATTCATACCCTTTCAGTTCCTAATCTTTGGTCTACGGTTTGTTTAGCCAGTAAATATTAAAAAAAAACAGTAAAAATAAAATATGTGTTTTTTTACCCTATTTGTTTCTCATATACAGAATTTATAAATATAGTTTTCACAATATCTTTACATAGAAATGTGTACACATGTGTGTTTACATCACTTTATTCAGCACCTATTGTATATATTATGTTAATTACCCCTCATACTGCTAGCCGTTTCATATTACGTAGATATGCATCTGTTTGAAATTAAAATTGTAGTCTGTGTAAGTCAATTTATTATATGAGTTTTATTGTAACAAGTTCCAACGTCAGTTTAATAATTGAAATATGTTCTAAATCTTTGTGTTATTATGACGGTTTTTGTATGTCAACGAAATGAGGTCATTTTTTAAAATAATAGCAAAACAAAGTGACGTCACTCATAGATTTGAGCTAGGTACATATTGTATCAACGGTAAAAAGGCGAATTATCTAACGAGGATATTTTTTTCAAATATAAGCTAGTTAAATAATCCTTTACATAATCGGCGTAATACTAAGCGATGGTAGATCAGTGGGTATCGCGTCCGTACACCATGTCGATAGACGTAGGTTCGAATCGTTGCAAAATGAGCCGGAGCATTGCGTAAAGCAACATGATGAAGCCATAGTATAGTGGTAGGGTTTTTTTTGTAAGTTTGCGTGCCGCTAAAATCTGAAAATGTGTCAACAATCTCTTGTATAAGTGTGTCTCAACAGCTATACTTGAAAGGTAGTCCCTCTCTAGATTTAGCATGTTTACTGTCTTAGACAACATATCCATGTAACATTATACGAGATTATGGACTAACGCTAAAACCTATACGGGGTTATTACAAAAAGTTAAATACGTATTAAATGCTTGCTTTAAAAAGGTTTCGTGCTAAATGTACCGTGCTCGCCCGATGTAAGTTCGCGTTATCCTTTTTTCGCAAGTCTAACCTAACCTAACCAAAGCGAGACAAAAGAGCAAGATGACGAACGTTCAGGGAACGCGGTGCGTATAAATGAAACCTTTTTAAAGCAAGTATTCAATACGTATTTAACTTTTTTGTATTAACACCGATAAAGTAAAAAAATGTACAGAGAATAAAAAGTATGGGTCGTCCATTAATAACGTAAAGCGTTTTTTGTAGATTTTTGCCACAGACGTTCTCCTCCTCCTCGGTCCTCCCTGATGAGATGTGCGATTTATCTCGGCCGCCTCCCACTCTCGCTAATCTCACGTGAGATCTTTCAAAATATGCATGCTGAGTATAAACACATTGGATTTATTAAAAAAAACACAAATGACTTTATTATTTTTTTTTTATTGATATATTATTTTAACTATTATTACATTTTCGATATATCAAAACTTGCAGGGGCGGTTTCAGGAAGAAAGCTAGAACGTTCCCTGGCCGCCCCTAACATGCGGCCGACGGTACACCGTGGGGTTTTAGTCCGTGCGAGTCGGACATAACCCACCCTCTCCCCCGGGAGGGTGGGTATCCGTTAGGGATTTCCCCACGTTAATAAAAAAAAAAAAAAAAAGATATATCAAAACTAAATAACTAAACATAGCATCTATTCACGGCATTTAATAAACTAAACTATGGCAGATTTTGAGCTTGGTCTAGTTTAGAAACATGTTTTATTTTAAATTATGACGCACATTTTTACACTATCTATTGTCCGAAAATTTACGTGACATTTGCCGAAAATCCCTCTCTCCCCCACGTGACATTTAGTGAGATTCGGCTTGAAACCCTCATGTGATGAATAGACGCCTCCTAATTAAAGAACTGAAGTAAAATGTTTTATTAAAGGTTCCAAGCAAAGAACACAATCCTAGCGACCGGTGGTACTGGTCGTTCGTACTTCAGCTGTACGTCAGCGCACACGTGCACCGGCGACGGCACCGCAATGGCCGCGCGTGCCGGCTTGCAGAACGAAGATATGGAGTTCGTACAGTTTCACCCAACTGGTAAAGTAATATCACATTAGTATAATTATTTGATACAATAAAAAGTTAATAAAACATACGTTTTCGACTAAACTTTTTGTTGTTTTTATTTATGCTAGTGGACGCCCAGTGGTCGACATTCGACCATAGTTAATTGATTTTTTAAAGTTTGAACTTTATTAGAGTTCTTTTGTCTATAATCAAAGGTTTTCATGATGGCTACTCAGTTATTTGCCATTTGCCATGATCTTTATTATATAATCATTAAAAAAACATATGTGTGAATGAAAATGAAAATTCATTATAAATTGGAAACAAAAACCACGTGGTAAAGCTCAAATTTTAACCAAACAAAACTTTAAGAAAATAAAGAAATTTATCGCAACCCAAGACACAATTTTCAATTAACTTTACACGACACCATGGGGTAGTACTTCTGGGTTTTATTGAATTAAATGTAGTCTGTTCATTATGAGAAATAGTGATATGCCTAGTATCATCGTTTGGAAAGTAATGGATGTACAATACAATCAAATGGTGAATCCAAGACAAAGGCGTTTTTAATACTACCATTAGCTTTTGAAAATAAATTCTTTTTTGTTGACACATGTGGTTGAATTGCAACATTGTAACCACGGAGGTCTAAGTCATGGATTACTTTTATGAACAAAATTCTTGTTTTGATTATACAATGTATTATTTGGCTCATTTTTTTATTGATTCATCATTTGAAGTGAGTTCTCCATAAAAAATAATAAACATTACAATAATAGTTACATTTTATAATATCATTGATGAATGTAGGATGAAAAATGGTGAGCGTTCTCGCGGCATTCTAGCGAGACGGACGTGTTTGCGCTCGCTCCGTGTCGTTAGGGTCGCGGTAGGGTAGGTACACTTACGAATAAGTTAAGTTACCTGCGTTACTAAGTTCTGTTCTGCGTTGTTTATGGGTGGTTTCTGGTGTTGTGTTGTGGATTCTATTACTGACCTGGCTTGCTTACGGTTTGATGAACTAGTTTCAGACCCTGACTTGGCTTGTTTTTGGACTTTGGCTTGGATTTTCTTATTTTTGACTTGGCTTCGTTTTTTGGATTGTTTTCTTGTTCTTTGTTTAGATTTGGCGTGTCTGTTGGACTTTGAGTTACTGCCTCTTGGTCACTGTGTGACCTTTTGGTCACCAGTGCACCATGAGTGCGAAAAGGAGTTTTAAAACCAGGCTTAGGAGTGTTAGTGGGGTTGGAAAGATTGTCGACTCCTCTGACACGGAGGTGGAGGACGGGGCGGCTCCAAAAGTGAGCACGCGTGGCAGGGGGTCTGCGCGGATGCGCGGAAGTGGTCGGGGGGTAATGGGGGAGGCCGACGGGTCATTTGACCGGGCCTTGGCTGGTGGCGTGACTAATGTGGAGTCAGTTCCCGGCTCTGCCGCTAGCTCCACAGTGGTTTCGGGTGCCGGCTCAGCTGCTGGCTCTTTGCCTAGCTCCGAGGCGGAGTCAGAGGGGGTGGACGTAGACGTCTTAGACGCCCAAAGGTTGAAGGCGCTCGCTGGCTCGCAGATCACACGTATCTACGAGACAGTGAGAAAGTCGAAAAACCTGGCGGGCCCTTGCAGGGGAGCGTTTAAAGCCGCTGCCAGGACCCTGCAGGAGGTCGTCGAATCGTTGGTGGAGAGAACCGAGGGGGAGGAGAACAAAAAGCTGCAAAGGGAGGTAAAGAACCTCCGCCGACAGGTTGACGACCTGAATGCGGAGGTCTCAGCGTGGCGGAAGGAGGCGAACACTAAGAGGCAGATGCCTCCGCCTCCTCCCCCCATGCCGGCACTGGCTGAGCCTGAGTGGCGGAAGGCCCTTACCGAGGCGGTCGATACTCTCCGCACGTCGTTCGGCAATATGTTGAACGCACGTGTGGAGAATCTGGAGAGGCGTCTCCCTCCAGAGCCGTCCCTTCGTCCGTCCCTGGCTGGAGACAAGAGGAGGAGCGAAGGG
Source organism: Antheraea mylitta (assembly GCA_014332785.1). Taxonomy (NCBI): domain Eukaryota; kingdom Metazoa; phylum Arthropoda; class Insecta; order Lepidoptera; family Saturniidae; genus Antheraea; species Antheraea mylitta. The sequence continues at coordinate 6,846,223 of JACEII010000004.1, read as the reverse complement.
AATGGCGCGGCGAAGCCGGTCGTGAGGGCACCTCCAGCCCCAGCAGTAGCCCCGTTGGGCATGGACTGGGCCGAGCTCCCGACCCCGGCGGTGACGACGGACGGTGCGGCGTGGTCCACAGTTGTGGGCCGCAAGAAGAAGACCGCCAAGGCCCAGGTTGTGGCAACAAAGGCCCCAACTGCGGCCCCTATAGCCCCGCCTGCCAGGCCGAAATTGCCTCCCGTCCCCCAATCGGCTGCGGTTATTGTAACTCTACAGGACACCGCAGCCAGCAATGGGTTGGGCTACAGGGAGGTAATGATGAAGGCACGCGAGCACGTCGCTCTGCCCGATATGGGCATCGGCGACGTGCGGGTTAGGCCGACGGCCACGGGGGCCCGCAAAATCGAGCTGCCGGGCCAGGACAAAGAGAAGGCCGCTGAACTGGCCCGGAAGCTCGAGGTGGCGCTGGCTGGAGTCGCCACGGTCGCCATCCCCACTAAAAAGGTGGACATCCGAATCGTCGGTCTTGACGATTCGGTGTCCGGGGAGGAGGTATTGGCGGTCGTGGCAGCAAAGGCTGAATGCAAGGCGGAGGCCATTAAGGTCGGAGAGGTGAGACGAAATTGGGGGGGGCTTGGTGCAGTCCACATGACGCTCCCCGCGGAGGCGGCCAGGAAGCTTGTAGAGGCCGGCAAGCTCCTGGTAGGGTGGAGCGTCGTGCGCGTCCATCTGTTGGAGGAGAGGCCCATGCGCTGTTTTAAGTGTATGGGCTTGGGGCACACCCGCCCCTTGTGCCCCTCTTCCTCCAGCAGAGGTGAAGGTTGCTACCGCTGTGGCACAGCGGGTCACAAAATGGCCGAGTGCAAGGCGGAGGCGGCCCGCTGCGCCATCTGCGCAGACGCTGGGAAGCCCTCGGGGCACGTGATGGGGACCCGCAACTGCAGGCCCCCCACCACGAAGGGTAGGGACTTCCCAGTAGTGGGAACAGGCCCTAGGGCGGCAGCCGCCAGGCAAGAGGAAGTTGCTATGGACCACTGATGGACCACACCATACGCAACTTCCTCCAGGCGAACCTCAACCACTCTGCCGCTGCACAGGATTTGCTCGTGCAGTCAGTGGCGGAGTGGGGTATCGGACTCGCGGTCGCCGCGGAGCCGTACTGCGTTCCCTCCCAGCCACACTGGGCTGGGGATCAGGCTGGTTCCGTGGCGATCGTGGCCGGCCGAGGTTCGCCCCTGGCGGTAAGAGAGAGGGGTGTCGGGTTCGTGGCGGCTGTCTGGGGAGAGTACGCCATTGTGGGGGCGTACTTTTCCCCTAACAGGCCCCTGTGGGAGTTCGAGAGGTTCCTTGGCTCTCTGCAGGGAGCTGTCAGGCGGCTGTCGCCGCTCCCCGTGGTCCTCATGGGTGATTTAAACGCTAAATCAAGGACCTGGGGAGCGGCAGCCACGGACCTGAGGGGCGTGGCCGTTGAGGAGTGGGCAGCTGAAGTAGGGCTGTCCCTCCTCAACCAGGGGGACGTCCACACGTGCGTGCGACAGAACGGGGGGTCTGTGGTAGACCTTTCGTTTGCCACCCCGTCTGTCGCACGCCGTGTGCGGGGGTGGAGAGTGCTTGAGGAGGTGGAGACCCTATCGGACCACCGATATATTAGGTTCGAGGTGTCCACCTCCCAAGCTGCAATTGGCACCCGCCCCTGGAGGGGCGCGAAGTTCCCCTGTTGGACGGTGAGCCGCCTCAACTGCGAACTAGCGGAAGAGGCGGCCATCGTCCAAGCGTGGGCCATGCCTCGCCTACAGGACGATGTCGACGTGTCCGCAGCCCACCTCCGTGGTGCCCTCACGGAGGTCTGCGACGCGTCGATGCCGCGGAGCGTACACCGCCCAGATAAACGGGCGGTATACTGGTGGTCGCCGGAGATCGCCGATCTCCGGGCGGCCTGCTCCGCGGCCCGGCGGCTGTTCACGCGCAGCCGCCGTCGGCAGCACCGGGACTCCGAGGAGGAGGCCCGGCTGTATGGCAGCTACAGGGAGCGCAGGAAGATCCTGCAGGCTGCCATCAGCCGGGCGAAGGAAGCGGCATGGGAGGAACTGCTGCAGACGCTGGAGGGGGATCCTTGGGGGCGCCCGTATCGGATCGTACGCAATAAGTTGCGATCCTGGGCGCCTCCGGTGACGGAGTCCCTCCTGCCGGAGGTGGTGGCGAGGGTCGTGGGAGAGTTATTCCCCGACCCTCCGTCGCTCTCGATTCCTCCCATGCCCCCGCCTCGGATGGAAGTTGAGGAGGTGTTAGACAGTCCTCCTCCAATCACGGAGGGGGAGATGGGGAGGGCTGTTGAACGCCTCCTCAACCGGCGGAGAGCGCCCGGCCCCGACGGGGTTCCGGGCCGGGTGCTCAGCCTTGCGCTGGGCCATCTTGGGGGGTGGCTTCGGGAGCTGTTCGACCGGTGTCTGGCGGTCGGGCAGTTTCCGAGGCTCTGGAAGTTGGGGCGGCTCTGCCTCATAGCGAAGGCGGGCCGCTCTCCTGATTGCGCGTCCGGATATCGGCCCCTCGTCCTGCTGGACGACGTCGGGAAGGTGTTGGAGAGGGTTGTTTCTTCCCGAGTCGTTCAGCACCTGGAGGGGGTGGGACCGAATTTGTCGGACGCGCAGTTCGGCTTCCGGACAGGACGTTCCACAGTGGACGCCCTGTGCCTCCTAAAGTCGCTGTCGACGGAGGCTACCTCCCAAGGGGAGAGGGTCTTGGCGGTGTCCCTAGACATCGCCAACGCCTTCAACAGCCTGCCGCACGGTGTCATACGAGAGGCTCTCCGATATTTCGGAGTGCCTCCGTACCTGCGGCGGCTGTTGGAGGCGTACCTGGAGGACAGGGAAGTCGCCTACGTCGACGGCGACGGGCGGATGGTCCGGCGGGTTACAAGGCGGGGCGTTCCACAGGGGTCGGTCCTGGGGCCGCTCCTGTGGAACATGGGCTACGACTGGGTGCTCCGCGGCGCGCTACCGTATGGAGCGCGTCTAATCTGTTACGCGGACGACACCCTAGTCGTAGCCCGGGGGGGCGAATGGAGGGAAGTGGAGCGCCTGGCTACGATGGCCACAACTCTCGTGGTCAGGCGTATAAGGAGGTTGGGCCTCAGGGTGGCCCTCGAGAAGACCGAGGCCATACTTTTTCATGGGCCTCGGCGGGGGCCACCACCTGGGGCCCACATAATGGTGGAGGGCGTCCGGATCAGGGTGGGGGCTCAAATGAAATACTTGGGCCTCACCCTGGACGGGCGCTGGCGTTTCGAGCCCCATTTTGCGGGGCTCGGACCGCGAATTGCTGGAGCTGCGGCGGCACTCGGCCGGTTGCTCCCCAATGTAGGAGGGCCGGGTGCCGGGTGCCGTCGACTCTTCATGGGAGTCGTGTGGGCGATGGCCGCCTACGGGGCACCGGTCTGGGCTGATGCCCTCGGTGCCACCAACGTGCGCGCGCTGCGCAGTACGCAGCGTATGGTGGCACTGAGGGCAATCCGGGCATACCGGACGGTGTCATCGGCGGCGGCCTTTACGCTCGCCGGTTCCCTTCCCTGGGAGCTGGAAGCTGGGGTGCTCGCTGCCGTGTATGAATTCACGGCGGCGAGGAGGCGTAGTGGGGAGCCTCCGGCTCCCAGGGAGATAGACGTTAAAAGGCGGGAGTTGCGGGAGGGGGCTATAGGGAGGTGGATGCAGGACCTGGCGGACGCGCGCTTCGGGAGGCACACCGTCGACGCCGTCCGCCCGGTCCTGCGGGAGTGGATTGGGAGGAGATGGGGCTCCCTGTCGTTCAGGCTGGTACAGGTGCTGACCGGACACGGTTGTTTCGGGTGGTACCTGCACCGGATCGCTCGCAGGGAGCCGACCGCCGCCTGCCATGAGTGCGGTGCTGAGGAAGATACCGCGCAGCACACTCTCTCTGAGTGTGCTGCGTGGGAGGTGGAGCGCCGCACTCTGGTGGCGGTGGTAGGAGAGGATTTGTCGCTGCCGAGCGTGGTCTCGTCCATGCTCGGCAGCGAACAGGCGTGGCGAGCGGTGGCCTCCTTTTGCGAGGAAGTCATCTCGCAAAAGGAGGCAGCGGAGAGGGCCCGCGAGGCGGACCCCCTCAGTGGCCGTCTTCGTCAGCGGAGGACCGGCAGGAGGAGGCGGCGATTTGCCCAACTCCTCCTGCCCCCGTAGCTGGACCTGAGGGGATGTAGTCGGGGGGCTCATCCCCTCATTGCACAGGTCCGGCGGACGGGGGGGGGCAGCTGGCGTGTACCCAGCTGCCTCTCTATAGGTGGGAGCCCGGCGGCAACCTTCCGCCGGGTGGGCCGTTGGGGCGGCTATTCAAGGGGAATAGCGAAGAACGATCCCTTGCCGCCCCAACATCACGGTCTGTCGGTACACCGTGGGGTTTTAGTCCGTGCGAGCCGGACATAATTCATCCTCTCCCCCGGGAGGGTGGGTATCCATAAGGGATTTCCCCACGTTAAAAAAAAAAAAAAAAAAAAAAAAAAAAAAAAAAAAAAAAAAAAAAAGGATGAAAAATGGTAATTATAACGTACGAGTTAAAAAATACTTCTTAAACAGCTTTCTGCACTTCTCCGCCATATAAACTTTAACTATGCCAAATTTCAAGTTCACCCGTTGACAGGAAATAGGTTAAAAAGGGGTACAAAAATTTTGCTTCACGTTAATATATAGATTTGTTTTAATACCTATTCTTTTAAATGAAACTCGTAATCAAAATTCGACCATAATCGGTACATTTTACAAATTTTAATATTAAGGACATAACAAACTTTTTAATTTTAATTTAAAACACTGAAGCTCGTCAATATGTACTAAACAGAAAAAAGTAAAGAAAGAGAAAGATGTTCTTAAGTGTTTTATCTGTCTAATCATATATAAATAATGCCCCTCACAATTTCCCAAATAAATGCATTTGCAGGGCTTTTAAAGCATATTATATTGGAAAATGCGAGTTATTCCTTTGCTAAAACTCATTTACCAATGCTGTTAACTCCACTACGAATATAATTATATTTTTATTAAGAAAAGTTCAAACAATATAAATTGTTAACAAAGTTATTCTATAACAGAAATAACTACATCACAAATAATATATTAACTCTTTAACTACTTGTTTAGAGGTAAAATAATATTCAAAGTTTATGAATAACCCGGAAACGTATTTTATTACGATTAATTAGTTATCATTATTGACGAACATTGGTGAACAAATAGGTGTTTCTATTAAAATCAATAACTAACAACTATAAACTACGCCATTAATTTGTCATCATATGTGACCGTGAGAAACAAGATTAGTGATTTATTGTTTACAAGAATTGTCGTCTTGTACTTAAAATAATTTATACTAATATTATAAAGAGGTAAAGTTTGTGACGTTGTAGGAGGTAAGCACAGAAACGATTGGTCCAATTTGAAAAAATCTTCAGGTGTTATATAGCTCTTTTATTGAGTAAGGTTATAGGATATATATTATCACGGTAAGACCAATAGGAGCGGAGCACCAATGAAGAATGTTTCAAAATGGCTTTTTTCCTCTTGAGATCTACCGCTGCGTTTTAGTGTTAGCCCAAAGGAATAATTACCCCGCGGACGAAGACGCGCACTGAAGCTAGTCATTTATATAGATATTTAATGCAAGGAAAACCGCTGACTTATTGAAATTATTATCTATACTTACTTATTCGATAATAAATTCTTATGATATTTACTTCGACAGTTTTAGTCTTAATGCTTTTGATTATAAGATTATATTGCTGTTAGTGATGTTAGTCATAAAATCAGTAAAGAATAATGGAAACATTACTGATACATTTTATTACTGAAAACTGAAGCAATATCGATAAATATAATTACCATATCGTAAACTAGAAGTTTTAGGATGTCTGACTAGTATTACTAAAATCATGGTACCAATTACTCTAATATTCATCAACTATTGTAAAATAATCCCGTAACAATTAAATTATGACTGCAATAACACAAGTGTTGCATAGATATTATTAAAAGCAATTATTATATATTATTAATATCATTCGGTTTCACTGTTTGAAATCATAAGTTACAATTATGTATGTCTTCTGTGAACTACCTTAAAATATCTGTAATGTATACTCTAAATATGAATTTACTCAGTTCTTACATTAGGTGATAATTAACAGCGAAGGAAAACGAACTTGGATCTTGTATTTTTTATTATGTATGTGTGTTTCGCTTACGTTTTTAATAAGCGATATTCCAGTTTGTATGTTGCATGGTTCAAACAAGTATAGGTTATTTCAATATAATTAGTATTCTTAAATCAAAGTTATAAAGTTTTCTTTACACTGTTAATCTATCTATCTATGTACATAAAAGAGTAACTGATTACGCTATTGACCTAGCAAGGTCTTAACGGCTTCACCGGACTACGAACTTATGGGTTTAATTGACTGATAGGCATTTACGGCGCCGGTTGCCTGATGACGGAGGGGTGCCGAGGCGAGGGCGGTTTCCTCGTCAACTCGAAGGGCGAGCGGTTCATGGAACGTTACGCTCCGGTCGCGAAGGATCTCGCCAGCAGAGACGTTGTCTCCAGAGCCATGACTGTTGAGATTATGGAAGGTACTTTAACAATTATGGTCGTTATCAAATTTAAGCTAATTTTCTTTGTCAGACTAGTGTTTAATATACTATACTGCCGATGAAAGGAAAGGGGGCGCATCTACCGTTTTTAATAATATTGAGTTTTTATATTGGGAATCAGGAAAAAATGGAATATAAAAGTTTTTCTTTGTTCATCTACACATATATCCTTGTGTAATGAAATTACGATAGATGTACTTAGCTAAAAGTGTAACTTATAGTTTTTTTTTTTTCAATATGTGTTTTCAATAGTGGCAGAATAACCTTGAGTTACAATCCAAGTTTTTTTTCTTACTCGGATATATAATATTTTGTAGCATAACAATGAGATAATGAAGAGTCTATTAGTGCATATAAATAATAACCTGTCCCTAAAGAAACCACTTATAAAATTAAGCCATAACGAATAATTAAAATAAATAAAGGTTCTGAATGTATAATATTAGTAGTACTGGGGACTCATCTATAAGCACTTAGTAACATACTTTTATGTTGTTTTTTTTTTTAATTAAAAGTTTAGGTTCGTTGTAGAATTTGAACGTACATCGATGAATGCGTTATCCGATCATATACTGAACGTTTGTTGCTTCGAAAGGAGAACGTAAAAAAAATACTGTTCTTCTCTCCTGCATTGAGTGATAATCTATGAAAAAAGACGGATGAAAACAATTGTATGACTGTAGATGTATAAACAGCTAATGGTCGAGAAAATTCGTTTACAGTAATTATTTAACGATTAATTGATTGATTGGTTATTTGGTTGATCGTTACTGTAAGCGTATACACAGCTGAAGATTGAGGGAGTTTATTTATATGACGGTTCAACAGGTGATTGATTGGTTGGTTGGTTGGTCATCACCGTAGGCGTATAAAAAGTTAAAGGGCGATGTAGTTCGTTTACAATAATGGTTACAACAATGGATAATTGTTTGGTTGGTTGGTCAGGTCGCGGCTGCGGGCCCGACAAAGACCACGTGCACCTGCAGCTGCATCACTTGCCGCCGGAGCAGCTGAAGCAGCGGCTGCCGGGCATCTCCGAAACCGCGATGATCTTCGCCGGCGTCGACGTCACCAAGGAGCCCATCCCCGTGCTCCCAACCGTGCACTACAACATGGGCGGAACACCTACTAACTTCCGTGGAGAGGTATTCTTTCATTTTTTTTATTGGAACACTACATCATTCCAGATTCATTGTAGAATAGATTAGAAAAATTTTTTTTTAAGTACTATTCAACATGCATACTTCAACTAGTATTTCTAATTTACGAGAGTCAGATTACAAGTATAAAAGATATACATTCAAATGGTTTAATTAATTACTTTTTTTTCTATTAAGTTTCATCAGACAAAGTCGCAAGCACAGCTAGTTTAATATATAAGAAGTTTAAAAACAAAATTCATGGATTCGGAAAATGTGTACTGACCCGGACGAGACGACCCATTCATGCTGAAACCAATAATAGCTTAAGCGTGGCTCTAACACCTATCGAAATTGTCAATAGAACATGTATGCATTGCATTACACTGTGTTTATTAGATCTAACTGCGTTTGAAAGTGATATTATGAAAGGCGTTCATTGACACCCAATTAAAATTAAAAAAAAAAAAAAACATTTAACATATGATGCTGCAATGGGTCTACTAAAAAATTTAAAAGCGTGTTACATTATTACATATAATAGAGAATGTAATTAATCGTATGACGTAATGTAGATTACTAGCAGCCGTCAACGAGTTTACGAATGTAATAGAGGATTCTATGTGGTATAAAATAAAAATAGCCTAAATTACTCCCTATATTGTCAGAAATCTGCCAGTGAGGTCACAGTCAGTCCAACCGTTTTGGAGATTAGTCAAAACAAGCAAACAGATAGACACAAAAAATAAAACCAAGTGTTTTTTTAATTAAAAGTACCGGAAATACTCTAATATCCATTTAATAAAAAACAGTTATTTGACATTACAAACAGACACTTCAATTTTAAGCATATGACGTTTTATATTTTGTAAGGCTAAATAATAAGTCTTGTACAAGTGGTATTCGTGAGTCAGTTAAACCCGACGCATAAATTTAAACCACTAACTTAATACTAACTATCTTTTTTTAAATTACTAATAAAGGAAAGATGCGCAGGTTACATTTCGCTTGCTTAGTAAACTTGAGCAAATTGGGACACCTTTTTTTCACTCGTATATCCGAGCAACATTTATGGGATAGTATTAAAAGTGTGACGTCACACTACTAATTTTCTTAATCCTTCAGTCGACCGAAATCAATCGAATGGTAATAATAAAAGCAAATACTTCAAACGGTTCTGAATATAGTACTGCACAAACGTACATAGTTATAGAAAGTGACACTGGAAATAAGCGCACTTTCGCATTTGTATTATCAGTTAGGATTAGGGATGTGCGAATATTCCAATTAACGAATTATTCGATTCAAGATTCGAATAATTTGAACCATTTGAACTATTCAAGTAATTCTAACTATTCGAATTATTTTAATTATGTGAATAATTGAAACTATTTTAATTGTTTTAATTAATTACATATTTATCAATTACTAAATAATTATTGATATATACATAATTAGTTCAACAGGTTTGTTTGTTATTCAAGTGAATTTTTATTTAAGCAATTTAACATTTTTTAATGAAGTGGACCGTGTGGAATAGTTAGTTTGGGCTATCGCTAACTTTAACTCGCGACTTTGTTTACTTAGAAGGTGAAGATATTTTTAAATAATAAGTAGTTTAACCTCGATTTTGAAACATTCTTCATTGGTGCTCCGGTCCTTTTGATTTTAACGTTATGATATACAGCCTATAGCTTTCTCGATAAATAAGCCAACTAAATCAGACCAGTACTTCCTAAGATTAGCGCGTTCAATTGGAATAGAACATTATTATTCGGTTCAAGCATTGTTCACGTACATCCCCCCGGTTAGGATGTGTATAATGTACATCGGTACAGTTTTATAGTACGTTTACAGGTAATAACACATAATGGTGAATCGGACCGCGTGGTGGAGGGTCTGCTGGCGGCGGGCGAGGCGTCCTGCGCGTCCGTGCACGGCGCCAACCGGCTCGGCGCCAACTCGCTGCTCGACATCGTCGTGTTCGGCCGCGCCTGCGCCATCACCGTCTCGCAGACCAGCCGCCCCGGGGACGCGCAGCCGCCACTCAAACCGGTTCGTACACACACCACACTATATCATAAATTTCCTATTCATCCCACCATACATTATATTATAAACTTTTTGCTCACCCCCACTATACTATATCACAAACTTACTATTCACACACTATACTATAACATTACCTTCCTGTTCACTCAACACTATACTATATAATAAACTTCTATTCACCCCGCGCACTACACTATATCATAAACTTACTATTCACACACTACACTATAACATTACCTTCCTGTTCACCCAACACTACACTATATCATAAAGTTACTATTCACACACTACACTATATCATTACCTTCCTGTTCACTCAATATTACACTATATCATAAACTTCCTATTCACCGCACGCACTATCATTAGGGAACATACCCATATCACGTAACCCCTATTCGACCACTTTTTCACTCCCTCCTGACCATCCGTGGTATATGAAGAGACCCCCACCCTCCCCTCTAGCTTTCACGTGATAATTTATAAATACGATTTTTAATATTTTGTTATACCCTGAAATTTTTTAGTACCGTTAATTAAAAAGATATATATTTGGCTCATACATATTTGTCTTTATTAATGCAGTGCTTGCTACGTGAAGCCAAAAATACATCTATACTTAACGTAATTGTAGGCCAAAACGAATCTTTTTTTTCTCGAACTGACTACGCTATTGGCCTTAATTTTTTGGCCTTTACAGCTTCACCGGACTACATCGGACTACTACCAAAACGAAGCCCAGGCTGACAAACATTTGATCTATAACTCTATTTTTAACTGGCCAAGTTGCCACAAAGTTGTTATTATCTGGCCGATGGACAGAAAAAATATTATAAAGAAAAAAGTTATATAAAAACATATCGTAACAAGAACATAATTTACAACACAAATCGATTTACTATCTTTCTGTTTTGCCTGCATTAAAAAGGAATCCTTGAATATTATAAATTACATATTACATATCGGCGCTTCATTGCTCATCCAAGCACACTATCAGAGAGGAGCAGTTTAATGATTTCTTTGAAACCTTAGGAGATCATTTCATAGCAGCAGACGATTACAACGCCAATCATTCATTATGAGGCTACAGACTCATATTACCTAGCGGCCACGAACTTCTGAAATATTAACTGGCAAGGATTATGAATGTTGATTTCAAAAAGTCAATCCACATACTGGCCTTCTGATAAAAAATATGATACCAGATGGCTGACGTTTGTATTGTACCCGATTAGGCCCCCCTACCCGATTAGGCCTCCCAACCCGAGTAGGCCTCTCATGGCAGCAGCTCAAGCCTAGGTTCGATCCTTCGGTAGGGAGCTCTTGAGTGCGTTGCTTGCGCGATACGGTGACACACAAATATACATCACCGCTACAACACTACACGATCACCCCTACACACGTGCACGCCTACACGATTACACATGAAAGTTTAAGGGTTTATTTTTTTCCCTTATCGAACTGAAAAACTCTAAATTTTCCGATAATAAATATACGTTTCAACAACTTATACATATATGAATAGTTAGCTAGGTTAGCTAAGATAGGTCGCGATTTTGCATGCAACAGGCAACAGGCAAGCCGAGGTGTGCCGTGCACCCTTGAGCTGGTTGCCAAAATAAAATCGGCTGAGTACCTTAAGCGCTCGCCTTAGTAGTCCGGTGAAGCTGTTAAGACCTTGCTGGGTCAATAGACTAGACCTTTCGAAAAAAAAAAAAAACTTTTGTATTACCAAAGGAATAGCAAAAACTATATATTCTGCTATAGTTGTATTTAGCATCGGATCACTCTCTTATTTTGGTATAAATAGAAACTAAAGTCAAGATAACTATTAATAAATGCATATTATATAACAAAAGGAATAACTAGTCTCTTTCCGCGATTCTAAAAACATTGCATTCACTGTTACCATTCAACTCCAAACAGAAAATGATATAATTGCTGCTAAATATTTTATACATAAACATTCAAAATGCTGCATGGAATTCGATTCCGATAAATTAATGCATTTCTGCTTACCGACTGATATCATCCACCATTCTTGATAAGATCTATAAGAACATAGTAGTCTACAAATTATGATAATAAAATAGATGCTCTGAAGTAAAAAAAAATCTTATATCATTCGATAAGAGAGCACTTTCTTGAATATGTTTTTTTACATTAGGTTCCACGCATTTTATAATGAAAATATATTTATTTACTTTTAAAATTAACATTGTCTATTATAGAGCTAAATAAACATTTACTTAATAAAAAGGAAACTATATAAAGAAATTATTTAACTTTTACTATAAGACATATATTTATTTTTAATGACACAATACTGCAGTACAGTTTTCATTTTTAGTCGCTAAAATGTAAGTGGGGAAAAAAAACAAAATGACATTATAATACCGCCATCTAGTTACATATGCCGTAACGAAAATACATTTGGGTGTTTACTATAAACCGTCCTCCGTGTAAAGTCAAGCTATACTCATTATGGACGAACCCTAATTAACATGCGGTCTATATTCATTAAAAATCACGACAATATTGTATATCTTTATATATAATATGAGTGTTCCCAAGAGCTTTTAGATCAGGTGCCCTCATTACGCTCCCTAAAGCCTAACAAAATACCACCAACTATAACAAATAATGAGGTTCTGTACTACCTACATAATACATACGCTACCGTCCTGGAATGGGTTACCCGGTACGGTATTCCTCCAAGGTTATAACATAGGAGTCTTGAAAAGTGTTTGAAATACTAGTCCGGTGAAGTCGTTAAGACCGTGATAGGTCAATAACGTAGTCAGTTGGAAAAAAAAAGTTTGAAATACGCTCGTCAGTGTCGGTAACAGAACGACTTTAACCATTTACCATAAAGTTGGCAGTGTATCGGGCAAAATAAATAAAGATAATGGACGCGTGCAACTCACAAAATTTAATTAATAAATAATCCGTCTAATAAACTTTGTCTTTTTTCAGTTCATGTGTTTTTTACTCGTTTTTGTGTAGATGTAGACATACTCTTCTGTTATTCTGTTGAATTTATGTATCTCTCTCGGTTTATAGCGTATATCTCTCCAGCCAAATATCGATTTTGGGTCAGAAAGGTTTTGATGAAATAATTCATTTATGAAACGTATAGTTTGACCAGAACAGTGCCTCGTCAAAATAAGGTGTTATCATTCTTTATTATCTTTTCATAATAACATACTCTTTGTTTTTCAACATACATTTTTTCCTTTTATAAGTATATCGCTTCCGCGTACATCACAGTATATTGCCATGATAACGTAGAATCAAAACCCAAACGGCGATGATTAAATTATGATATTCCCTGAGTATTTCAAAATCTTGATTATTTTAAATCTATTTAAATTCGGTAAAATTAATTACTGCATGTAGTCAGTCACTTTTGTAATATGAAAATTCATGAGAATACGATGTACACGGAGTACATACATTAGAAAAGCTGCCATAAACAACTTTCCTATAAGAAAAACATCGCCAAAGTGCTGGCGTCTCACTCTCACCTGTTTTACTACTTACGATACTATAATATATTTAGTATTGTGTACTTGGTTTTAACAATTAAACTACACTGACACATTTATATTATTGTTTTGCTTATTTAAAAGTGATATCAAATCGAAAGCAGTTAGCAACACAACAAACAGAGCAATAAAGCCATAAAGGAATTCATAACAACAAACAACGTTGAATACAAAAAACGGGGCCACAAAATTATTCTAGTATTTTCTTATCTATTTGAGACTCACGAGTGTCATATTAAGAAAACATTCGAACATTACTGACTCTAGACACGTTTTAGCTCTTGTTGATTATATTAATTAAATGCTCTGTAAATGTCTAACTTAATATTCGAGATAAAAGTATTTGATTTTAACCCTGAATGATTACGCTGGTGTTTCGTATGCGAATTTTTATGAACTATACAATTCCGTTATGAATATATATGTATATTTTTTGTGTTCTGGAGTCACAGTATTGAGCATCTTGATAATTTAATGTATGTCCGTAAAAACTTTGAAAAACTGAATTTAGTAAAAGACCGGCATAGTGTAAATACTAGAAACTGTAATCGTCCCATGTTTCAGACTTTACGTTAGGTTTTACAATAAAGTCCCACAACATGTTACCGATTTGCCGGACTGCAAATTTAAGCGTCACGTCAAGCGGGTGTTAGTGTTAAAAAGATATTGTAAAGTGGATCAGTATGTGAATGATAGTGATGTCGGAAATTCACTCCTCTCTGTGCATCCACTATAAGCTGTATGATGTATTGGAAATGTATGCAAAAAAAATGTACCCGATCGAGTTTCTTGCCGATTCTTCTCGATGGCTGGGTTGTTTTTCGAACCCGTGGTAGTTTTTGACGTTAATAAGCGCCTTATTAGGGCCTAAACTGAATAAAGAATTTTTGATTTTGATTTTGCTCATATTAGGCAGAAGACATGTAATCCGGTGTAGCTATTAAGATCTTGTTAGGTAAATAGCGTAATCAGATCGAGAAAAAAAAAGGTAGAAGACATCCTACAAAATGATGACCGCATATATATACACAATTGAATTATCGAAATTTAATTTAGAGCTTGTGGTGGTTGTCTATAAATATGACTGTTTTAAATTTAACATTACAAAATTGTTATCATTAATATATTGTAAGTTGATGACCCATGATAAATAAATAAATACACGCGCGCTCTTTGTTAACGTTATCAATCTTTGAATTTATTGCTCTCGGTACCTATCAATAACAAAGCGATACCTACTTGGGGAATATCCTGTAGCAGTATGCGTTATTCACAGTGTAAACGACCTATAGGGCACTTTTCTTATCTATACTTGTGATTTAAGAATGTATAATAATGCGATATGGAATGTGCAGACGACTGGAGAGGAGAGCGTCGCGAACCTCGACAGCATCAGGTACTCGAACGGGACGATACCGACTGCAGACTTGAGATTGATGATGCAAAAATGTATGCAGAAGAACGCTGCCGTCTTCAGACAGAAGAGCACACTCGAAGAAGGTATTTCCTAAGACACACGCACACACAAGTACACACAAACACAGTCACACAGAAACACACAACAGGCACACATAAACACCCACAGTTGCACACAAACACACACAGGAACACATACAAACATAGGCAAACAGAAATACACATACAGGCACACACCGTCGCACACACAAACACGGACAGTTTTTCCTATGAAGATAAACACGCTGAACGTAAAGGAAGATTGGCTCTTAAGTACAACTGTCGGAACACACTTATCGAAGCATAGCGATAGATTTTTTCCTTGAAAGTTTTAGCTCGCCAGCGAGACAGAAAATCTCTACCGCCATGTTTTTTATTTCTCCACACTTTTTTTTTTTTTTTCGAAATGTCTACGCTACTGACCCAGCAAGGTCTTAACAGCTTCACCGGACTACTAAGGCGAGCGCTTAAGGCACTCAGCCGATTTCATTATGGCAACCAGCTCAAGGGTGCACGGCACACCTCGGCTTGGCTGTTGCCTGTTGCATGCAAAATCGCGACCTATCTCAGCTAACCTAGCTAACTATTCATATATGTATGAGTTGTTGAAACGTATATGTGTACCAAGCATACACGCCTCAACAACTCCTCCATATATTTATTATCGGAAAATTGACAGTTTTTCAGTTCGATAAGGGAAAAAAGTAAACCCTTCCACTTTCATGTGTAAGCGTGTAGGCGTGCACGTGTGTGGGGATGATCGTGTAGTGCTGTAGCAGTGATGTATATTTGTGTGTCACCGTATCGCGCAAGCAACGCACTCAAGGGCTCCCTACCGAGGGATCGAACCTAGGCTTGAGCCGCTGCTGTGGGGGGCCTAATCGGGTAATTTCTCCACACCTAAACTATCTACTCTTTCGTAAGGATTCGACAGCCTACTTCGAGCGAAATGGTGTCCGAACACGCTACCTACTGAACCATAATTGTATAAAAAATCAAATTGCCATAAACTCCTTCAAATAGATGTTCTTATATCACTATTCTAATACATTTGACATTAACAGTTATTTTTTCATTTCATCCCATAATCTTTATATTGACGTCAACCCATTTTAATTATATTGTGTCACATATAAAAATCAAAATCTGTTCGTTTCTATAAGCTACCATAATGTTCACCCAATTGCAATATAAAATTGCATACAAGTAGAAAAATACAAAGATACAGAAAAGTACTGTAAACGAGAGATCAGTTAAGTTTATATAAAACCGACCAAAGTCGCGGGTAAAAGCTAATAACCTATAAAATTACCTTTATTGTTTATTTTTCTTCTGCAACATTTCAATTTTTTATCAAATTCTACGGTATTTTCAAAAGTCCAGTAGCGTAAATTAAAAGTAAATAATATCAAAGTTAAATATAATGTTGCTACATTATTTTTCCTTATGTTGTCGTACCGTTTATCTTATGTTCCGACTATTTTACTCTTGCTTAAATTAAATGTCATTAGGTATTAAGTGTTATCATTATATACTCGATCTACATATAAATAAATAGTTTAGTTATTCAAAGGGTATAGACATAACAGACTATTTAACGTAGAACACTACAAACAAATAAGTACACATACGGTTGGTCCACTAAACGCTATTTTCTTTATCACATTTGCTCATTTGACCTTGCCTTTAGAACGTTCGTTATTTTTATACAAAAACTTAACATTTGTGCTATTTTTCATTACTTCCGATTGATGAATGCCATTATTTTTATAATATAATTATCACCTAGTAACATATGAAATAACGTTATATTGTAAGCAATTAAAAAACAGACTATATCTGAGTGCCCTATAGGTTTCTGTATTAGCACCGTCTCGGGGATGTTGCCTCAAGTATTCTTTGTCAACACATATGCAGACAATACCTGCCTCTCCGATAACATGTCTATGCACTTGAACACTTGCTTCAAGATTGCCTTAGGTTTAGCACGAAGAGACTAGGGCACACAATGCTCTGCGATAATCATCCGTATATGTCCATTCGATCTTTTGGGCTTGATGTAAAAGGAGTCTACAATCAAATCGTTCGATAATTTTGTCAAATATGTAATTGCTAATCTGAAGACATTCAACAGACTTTAATTACAACGATTCTCATACTTGCATCTTAATCTTTTTGAAATAACAACGACTTTCACTCTGAATTGTAAATAGCTATATCTTGGTGACTTAACATTACGCTCATTCATGCGACACATCAAAGGAGTGAGTACTGAATCGTATCAAATTGGGATCAGCCCTCTCTTCGTTTCTTTTACCAATTCCAAATGATCTTTTTAGACAAGTTTAGAAACAAAAACACATGTGCAAAATTTCATATTCATTCATTATAACTATTATCAGTCTGTCACACATAAAGCTACTTTCAAAACCCTTTTTGGCAAAATCCTTAAAATGGAGAAGAAAGTTTTCTCATTACGTATTAATAAATAATCGTAAAGGTTCCTCACACACGTGCACGCATACACGCTTAGACATGAAAGGGTTTTATTTTTGTTTTCCCTTATCGAACTGAAATTGTTTGTTCAGAAAGATTATCGGACACAAGATACATACAAGAGTTCTTGATGTGTGTATGATTATGTAGCTTAGCTTAGGTTATCTCAGATAGGTCACGAATTGCATGAACTAGGCCACAGCACAAGCGTGGGTGTACCGCGAACCTTTGAGCAGCCTAAATAAAATTATCTGAGTGCCTTAAGCATTCGCCTTAGTAGTCTGGTGAAGCTGTTAAGACTTTCCTAGGTCAATAGCGTAGTTAGTTCGTTGGCCCAGGCTGAATACTGTATCTCATAAAACACCACTGGTTGTTACGACTAAACATGTGTAGTACCTTGGATGTCGTTATAACAGATTTTGACTGTAATAATAATTTCTTTATATGTGTCGCTATATCTCAAAATAAGCTAAATCCAATCCAAATCCAAATCCAAAAATTTCTAATATTTTACATTATTTTTCAAAGATCTTCAAATTTTGTACATGGAAAATATGAAGATCATAAAAAAAACATTAAAAACCGTATGAGGGTCAAAATTTGAACATCATTACCGTTGCATAAAAACTGAAAAATTAGACATGTTATATGATTGATTGGATTTAGCTTATTCTGAAGTGTTACGAATTATATTTACAGGTCAACGTCAAATCCACGAGATCTACAAGCAGATCAAAGATGTGAAGGTTTCGGATAGGTCTCTGATATGGAACAGCGACCTGGTGGAGACTCTAGAACTCCAGAACTTGCTCATCAACTCGGTGCAGATAGTGGAGGGAGCGCTCGCGAGGGAGGAGTCGCGAGGAGCGCACGCGCGAGAGGACTTCAAGACGAGGCGCGACGAGTACGATTACTCCAAACCACTTGACGGACAGGTCATTATTTCAATTTATCAAACACAATACTAAACAGCTATTGGCCGGATTTTGAAATGTCTCCAGCAACAATGCCTTCTGAGAGAATACTCTCGCAAGAATCGCCCTAGAGACAAATTCACCTTTTATAGCAAGTGTACTGAGTCACGAACGGCCGATAATATCGACCAGTGGCGTCTCAGGTCATTAGCAACACCTCCCATACAGTCAGTAGTAAGTCAATAGCACGGAGAGTGGCTAAAAATAGATTCTATATTAATATACATATATTTAGAAGCTTCTGCCTGCGACTTCGTCTGCTTGGAATAGTTACTTTGTGCTAATATAGTATGGTAGTATACAATATAGTTTGGTTTTATGTATAAGTGAAATGGAAGAGAAATAATACCACGGAGCATGGATTCTGATTCTCCAAAAAAACTCCCTAAAAAGTTCTAACAAGGCAGTCACCAATTGTTAATTCATTGAAGTGATTGTAAGAAACTTGTAATATCATTAACTATTCGACAATGGTAGTAATAATGTATTGGAAGGTTAGTTTCACAAAATGAAATAATTAAAAACATTAAAAAAAAATCTTCATGTAACATTTACGTCATATAAGCATAACGTTTTAAATAGTAGAAAATAAAGTAAACCCGTCAAGGGACGCCCGGCAGATGTGAAACAAATAAGTTAATTTTAGAATTTATGATTTATAATGTGTGTCTATGCTATAATCATATAGAGATAGAATACACACACAAGAGAGTTAAAGCGTTAACATAGATGGGTTATGACGGCATAAGAGAGAGTCATACCGTTTGTCGTGACGACATATCGGTCGATTTTACTAACAAAGCCCGCCAATAGATGATACTATCAATAATTGTATCCTAAAGTAATGTATTCGGGAATTATTCTTATATCTATTTCTATGGGGATATGTTTAATTAGAGTAAGTGGTTTTGTACTATTTTAATCTTAAATGTCATTGTTAATGTAATAAAATGTATAATTTATATATTTTTCTCTGTGTAATCAGACCAAACTGCCATTTGAAAAACACTGGAGGAAACATACTCTCGCGGAAACGAACGCTGAAACCGGTGAAACGAAACTGACATACCGACCCGTCATCGACAACACCCTCGACCAGCAGGAGTGCAAGACCGTGCCACCGGTTATCAGGACATATTAAACTACATGATGATGAAATAATCACGTAAGACAGTTTGTATTACTATTTCCATTATTTTCATTGCACATGTCGACTATAAATCATCGATACTCATTTTTTTATCTATATCCTTTTTTATCTCTATATAAAAGTAATAAGTTTTTCATTTTTAGCTGTATAATATGATAGTGATAATTCATTACATAGTATAAAACGAGTTTCCTACCGCCTCTATCTGTTTCTTTGCGATAAACTCAAAAACTATTGAACCGATTTTCATGCGGTTTTCAAGATTTTGGTATATAATTTGGCAAGGTTTTTTTATTATCAGAGTGGGACAACGTCCGCCGGGCCCGCTAGTTTAACATAAATAATAATCTACCTATATCTATCTATAAATAATAATACACAACCGATATTCGTGAAATTCTCTACGTGTTGTTCAGAGGTACAGGCAAGAACATAGGGTACTTACCATTCATCCCGAAGAAACATCTTGTTCCTAAGGAATAGGGGTCATATCTATATTAACGCCGCAATTAAAGAATCTGCAAGAAAATTAGTTTGAAGGTATAATTAAATCAACATTTTCTGTAAAACTGGTTTTGAGTCCTAAAATTAATACAGTATATTCTAATTATTATACAGTTAAATCAATAAATCTCAGGTGATTGATTGATGAGAAATATCACAAAGCATGTTGTTTAAATATAGCCATTGTGAAATAAATTACAAAATTAGTTAGCCCTGATGATTATAGTCTGTTCTTTTACTTTCATAGAGTAAAATGACGTACATTTTTTAATTTTGTAAATAGCGTAATTATAGTACTTAATTATAGAGTATATTCAATGAGATTGACATATTTCAATTAATGAATAAAAACCTTCAGTTCAGTATAATCAAATAATCGAACATAAAAACTAGGGCCATATAAAATTTTTCAAGTTAGACACTATTGAATCTCAATTTAATCTATGGTATTGAAAAATGGTACATAAAAAAATAAATATAAAGTCAAGAAAATTATTCAATTATTTCAGGAGTGTTATAACGATATCATGATGGACGCAGACCACAGTAGTGAAATTCTCGCAGCACACGTCTATCCCTCACCAATTAGTGTTCATTTGAAGCGCCGCTATTTATGTCATTATTTATTATATTAGTTTAGCGTTAATTAATTTTAACATAGAGCAGCGCAGGCAACGTTAAGAATACTCTCTAACACATTTTAACAATTAACGAAAAGTCAATAATATGTTCCAAAGGAATCGTGTACAAATGAAACATTGAAACAGTGCCAGATGTATTGTTACCGTTTAACTAACTTTTTCACTAACTCTATATCGAAAATAAATGTATCATAAGTGTTTTGTATCACAAATTATATTTTTGCAAAGCAACGTTTCTCAAACTCCATGCAGTCACGATCAGGGCTAGAGGGGATTGTGGTGTGTTAAAAATTGCACCCGAATACGAAATATTGTTTTATTTTTGGTTTAAAAACATTAAACAATGCCAAAGCCAAATAAGTTATTGTTTTTAATTATTCATAACCATGTGATTGATATGCGTTCGTAGGACTTTTATAATTTATGAAAATTAAAAACAAGTCTTCTTAAATAATAACACTAAAGTTGGGAGAAATCATGACGTGTTTATACTAAATTTATTAATTATTTATTAGATCTCGACACTAAAGTTTGAGAAACAATGTTTAAAAGTAATGTTTATACAGCAGCATTTATATATTAGTTTTATATGTTAGTTGTACTTGTTCAATAGCACTGAGGTATATACTTTTGATCTTAATGTAGTTTTGTAACAAACGAATCCTTTACTAAATATATAATTGTAAGATTATGGAACACTTGACCCGCCCCGATCCGCTTGTTTGGCCTGAGTAAATACAAATCTGCTGGTAACTCCTTCCAGCACTAAATAACATCTTGATTACTTATACTACTGACTCTCTACGAAAAGTTTATATTAATTATTTAAAAGGAGCAGCCGTTGTTAAATTTTTAAAATAATTATTAATGAAAAAAATCGAAGTGTTGATGTAATTTTTTTGTCTAAGTTTCTGTTTACAGTATTAAAAAGAAATTATTAAGAAGAGATAAGTAAATGTACAACGTTATGTTATGTTATATAATTAATTAAGGATCGAAAAATGTTAAATACAAATATATGAATTTAAATAATAAATTGTTGTTATTATTTCTATCCTTCACTACTACTATATCATTTAAAGCTAAGAAAACACTAGAATTCAACCGAAGCAATATTTCATGAGTGTAAATTAAAAATGATATAAACTTTTTTTTTCGATCTGACTATTTACCTAGCAGCTACACTGGACTACAACTATAACAAACAAATCGTTGGCTAACTTAACAAATGAAGCTTGTATTGATTCTGCTTGGATTTATTATACTACATAATATTCTCGCTACTTTTATAAGCGGAAATAATATTTAAACAAGAATAATTATAAAGAATAAAATTTAACATACTATACTTTTGTTGCTATACAAAGTTAGTGATACACCTAATGTTATCTTGTCGGTGATACAAATCGTGTAACATTTCCCACAACATCTTGAGAATTATTCTATATTTCAGTCCTATCGAGGGATTAATTTTCTATTTAAATCTTAAATTTGCACATACAATAAAATGTTATTAAATCTCATTGTACGTGTACTGAATGCACTTCTGTAGAAAAATATTATACTTCAGAGCCACCGATTTTAGCTATACAGTGGTCGTAATTCGGTGTTAAGAATTTAAAATTAATGGAAAAATTTATAGGTAACCAACTGTAGCTGTCATTGTCACACTTTATTTTCTACTGGAAAACCTAAATAGATACCGGTGTGTCACAGTTCAAATTACCATATGACTGATAACGGTTGACCAAAATATAAAGTTACCTATTGGTACAATGTTATAAGCGCTTTGTTTTCTTTAAATTTATTTATAAAAGTAGAAATTCTTGAGAATATTATCCTTACAACACCCTTATCTGCACAGTGCTGACATAAATTAAAAACATAAAAAAGCTTAAGTCTTCCGAGCAAGTTATAAAGCTCAACAGTATATCAGGTAATACTTTTTTAAATGTTTTGAAATTAATGTGAAACGTAATTATTATTTTTTTATAACTTTATATAGCCTCATAATCTTTAACACCCTTTTCGGCGTTTTGACATTTACAATGCATTAAAAACATACAAGCTGTGTAAGGATTTTTACACAAGCATTTTTTAGAAGTGCGTTTTAAATTATAAACCTTTGTTTTTTTTAAATATTCAATGAAATGAATAAGATATGCCTGCCGTGTACATTTAATACGTAAATTAACTATAAAATTAAGATTAATATTATATTGGTCAAAATAGAATCACAAATAAACTTTTTTTTTATAATATTTAAAATATAACAATGATCAGTACGCGTTGGTTGGTAGTATCCTTAGGTGCTAGACATTATACCATCAACGACTTTTCTGAATGTATTTGTAAGATGTAAAATTACGAAGTATATTGTTTTGAGATATCTCGTAAGGTTTAGCGAGCATTGCCAAAAAACGCCTGTTTTTTTTACGACTTCATTAGAATACATCTAATTTTCTTTATTTTATATAAATAAATATGCATGCATTGTACGTCTATTTTCAGTTTGCTCGCCTAGGTGCTATATAAAATTCAGAACAATTATTAATTTAATAAACTTTTATTTTAATAAACAATGCTTACACACGTAAAACACCGGAGACAACACTGTTTAACGTTCGCACAATTTTGCAGTCGCATAATATTCGCTCCGATTACTGGTATGACTTTTTTCTAAAACGCACTACATGCTATAGATCTGAAGATTTTGCAGCTTTACCAGGTTTGGTGTTAAGGGCAAAAGACACTCAGACGAAATTGCAACTAGCGCAAAACTGTCCATATTTCGGCTGGTGCTATTTTCTTCCAATTGACAGCCATGTACCGACCGTTTAAACCTTTAAACATTCGTTTTAAGAGCCGTCAGGGTAATTTTGGGGGACGCCTGATTACCTTGTTCGTTTGACTTGAATAGATATATCATTAGTCTCTACTAGTAACTATCATTAGACTCTCGTCTGCTTAATTGCAACCTTAGACCTACCTAACCATTGTTACAGCTTCAAAAACCTGTATAAGATAATCAAACTAATAGCTTCAAATGTTAAAGTGTCCTG
>JACEII010000004.1:6662913-6822560 GCA_014332785.1 Antheraea mylitta | reverse complement strand
CTGTATAAGATAATCAAACTAATAGCTTCAAATGTTAAAGTGTCCTGAGATTAGCTCATGAATAACTTCCGCACTGTTTTATATGTCATGGCATTATCCATTTCCAATTGATATCTTTGTTTTTAAGACATAAATATACAAAGAGCATTGTACATATTGACCCCTAAAACCGACAAAACAACAGTAAAGATACAGAGATATTGGACACTATAATGGAGTAATAATTATAGTTAATAGTTTGAAATACTTAAATACGTTTCTTTGTCTTTCCAGCTTAAAATACCTATATTTAAATATTCCCATTAAGATATCACGAGAACAGCATTGAAAAACCAATGCATGTCCTATCTCAGCTAAGAAATATCATAAGTATGTATGTTCGTACCTAAAGTTCAGGCTTGTAAGTACATATCTTGCAAAATAGGAGAAATATACAGTTTTATTATTAAGGTATCTTCATATACATACACCTTACATCAAAACTGGAAAACATTCATATATAAATTGTATATTAAGATATATTTATGCAATGTGGAACTGAAGTCGGTGGAAAAATTTAAGCCCTAGACATTTTGTTATTTAAGATAATCATGGCCTTAAAATTAGATATCAATTTAAAATTGATATTTTACTCCCATTTCAATGTTTTAGAATATAAGTGTTATCTCAACTGAAACATTACGTGGTGGCTGACAACTGATAACTCTCCGAGGGGTCATGTCTCGCAGGGCACAGCGCCATTTTGAACAGTGCCATCTCGGACGTCTATTTTGATGCTTGTATTCTCGCACGTTGCGACTTATTAATTTTCTTGGTTTTTAGTTTATTCCATTGGTATTTAATGGTGCTGTTTGGCACAGTAAAGTTAACTGGTGAGTTTGGCGGTGTCCGTCGCGTTTGCAGAGGCCCAATCATAAACGGCTTTAAAATTGAAGAAGTCAACAACCTGACGCTGGGTAATTTATTCCTCAAACTGTGTACAGGTATGATATATTTTTATTTCGTAGATCTTTCTTCAGTTTAAAAAATACAGGTACTCCAAATAATTTTTGAGGATTTTAGGTAACATACCTACCTATTGACTAATATAAATTATGAAACCTTTATTATTTAAATCGACAACGTGAAACTGAAAGAAATTTCAAATTATAACTATGCAAAAATGAAACTGTAATACTTGTTAATGTCTTCTATTTCAGGGAATATTATAACCGTTCTTAACACGTCTATTAAAAAATGCTATTAAATCAGTAACGGTTTTAGTACTGTGGCTACAACTTAAACCTCTAAATTAAATCTTTTAATTATTAATACTTTTTTTAGCTTGCCAACTTAGAAGTATGGCTTCGATCCCTCCATCCGCATTCTCTGCAAGTCGCATTCGTGAAACGCAAGGCAATAACCGTGACATGAAACTCTCGAAAACTAGTAACGGGAAGGAACCTGCGAAATTCTTTAATAACGCATGTAAGAAAGTTTTATCATGTATTTTCAATTAACTTTACTGTTGTAGAATTATTAAGAAGTACTCAGACAATAGCAGTTGTATCTCAAAAATTGAATTACGACTACAAGTAAAGGGCCTGTGAAGAAATAATCAAATATTACATTGTTGAATCTTCATATTAAGCCTCAAATCGATGATTCTGCTGAACCTGGGTGAAGACTTGACATTACTGCCCCCTCTCCAGGAATTAACGTTTCTAGATGGAACGGTACTTTACCTTAATAGAGACACCACACATATCAGTCACGCATTTAAAAATTGATTTCCATGGTTAAATGATGGCTCTTGGATAGGATTTAGGTTGTTGCTTTGGTGAACATTGCTTTTTTTCCCAAACATATGAATTTGTTGTACCCGTTTTGAAGGTATTTTAGTTAATTTTCAGATAGCAGAACTTATGACTAATATTTAGAATCATATTTTGTTAAAGTTTACTATATTATTTTGGTCGACTAGTTCTTTTTGTATTATACTGTCCAATATAACCCATCGTTATAATATATATATATATATATATATATATATATATATATATTGTATAGGTCGACAGTTCTCATTTTAGTGTTGAAATTTATTGTATTTACATTTGCAGCTAGAAGACGTTTCATAGTTAATTATTAATTTTATGGTTACAATTAATTTAGAAGATAAATTAGCAGATTAGATTAACATTAGAGATTCACAAGTAAATCATAACTACAACTAAGTATATGACATTATTGACATTTCACAATGTATTTTAATTTGAGATAATACTGTTGTTCTACTTTACGCACTTTGACGTAATGTATATATTGCTTATTTTAACAATGACATATTTTCTTTTAACTTTTAATTTCTAATTGTTTACGAAATATCTGTATGTAATGGCACGTTTCTGAATGTTGAGATTGAATCAATAAATGCTACTCAAAGTTGTTTGCATAAAACACTTAAACCACATGTTTAGTTGAAAACCGTTTGGACACGCTTTTGTAATAAAGAATTTTAAACACGTGTTCAATATGATTTAAAATTTCAGACACTGTTTAGTAAAAATTGTGTTAAATGTGTGTTCATTTTTGTAATAAGACCGTTTATGTTTTACAGCCATGGAACTGTCTCCCTTAAAATACATCAGTAAATTAATGAACAGTATTTGGGGCAACTACAACCGTTACTCGCCACATAATGTGAAGAAGGTTAACGATGCCTTTGTATTTCATGGAGAATTGCAGCAGTAAGTATATTTAAATAATATCATCATTTGAATAGACTTATCCCCAAAAGTATAAATAACTATAAAATATATGGTATGCAGAGAGCTCTTCAGATGTGTGGTTAATACTAAGGTGAACTTTTACTGCTTTTAAGCTATTACTGGTTTCAGCATAAATAGGTCGGGTCGACAGGGGTAGTAACACTCTCTCGCAGAAAACCGACGTAAAGTAACAGTGCTTGCACTGTTGCGATTCGTTCGGTCAGTTAGAGCACCGAAGGCTCACCTCTCCTCACCTTCCTCCACTCTTCTTCTCTTCCTCCCCCCGCCCCCAAAACAGCCTTGCAACACATTTGCAACTCTTCTAATGTCGCAAGCGTCTATGGACGGTGATGATCACTTAAGAACAGGTGACCAACCTATTCGTTTGCGTCCTATGAAAAGCTTAGTTTTACACCGAAGGCGGAATGTTGAATGTTAAAATATTGAGGGTATAAATAAATAATATCTACCATTGTTTATACAGAATTATAAATGTGGTTTATATAGAAACTTTTTGAAAACTAAACAAATCGGAATTATAGCGTAACACCACAATCAATACTTTTAAAATTCTTTATTAGTTTAATCACAATCTTTCTTGATGTTAAGTGACGATGTTTTAAACAAAGTCGATGTTATTACAAAAATTAAATACTTGCTCAAAAAAAGTTTCGTACTAAATGCACAGCGCTCGGACAAGGCAAGTTCGAGTTAACATTTTCTCGCAAGTCTTTACCTAATTCGAACATTCAGCGAGCGCGGTGCATTTACAACGTATCCTTTTTATAGCAAGTATTCAATAAATCTTTAACTTTTTTGTAATAAAAACTGGGTAAATCTAGAGAGAGATACTGACTCTCAGATGAAGTGAAGCGATATAAAAAATTATAAATTCCATATAAAGAATTGATTAGTAGATAATAGTATTTTTTTCGAGGGTCCAAATATTGTATTACACAAAACTATCATAGCCAGTTTTACAATAAAATGATGGCTTAATTATAACCAAACCTATATGAAAACATAGCGCATATATATAGCGCTTTTAATTTGAGATTTTTATATTATAAATAAACGAAACACCATTAAACTCGTTTACTTAATTTCTTTTAAAATTATTAAAATATAGGATTATTTATACTCAACTCTTGGATACATACATTACTCTAGATACTGAAATATCTAGATTATACTTATATCTAGATATTAAAATATCGCTGTAATGTGGTTTTAGAATAATTATACTATCAAACATCCTTCTTTTCAGATCTGCTACCAATTCTCCCAAAACTGAACCTGTCATTACATTGTCGTCGTCCAAGCTGGACAACGTTTGGGCCACTATGAATTTATCTTAAACACAATAAAAGATGTATGTGGTACATACCTGTCATTTGAAAAGATTGTTTTCATATTTCATTAAACGATTAAAATTTGTCATTGTTTTTTTTTAGAATAATATACTAATTATACCTCTGTTATTCCTACAACCCATACGAGATTCCTGATAAACAAAACCAAATGTTATGCTTCAACAAAGTGTGGCAGTTGAAGCGATAATGGGTCAATTAATATCGTGTTCGGACACCACGTCGATCAACAGGAGTTCGTGAGGAATTTAATTAAAAAAAAAATTAAACCATAGCATGGTGGTAGGCATATTTCAAAGACCGCCATCCGCGAGCTACCTATGGTCTAATCTAATAGTAGCTCAGGAACGACTGATCCGGTTTGAAAAATTCTTATAGTGTTAGATAGCTAATTTATCGAGGAAGGCTAAATATTACCACGCTAAGACCAGTAAGAGCGAAGCCCAGTGTCGATGTTTCAAAATCGGAGTATGAATTATTTAAAAATATTTTCACCTACGAAAAGTCGCGAGTTAATGTTAGCGTTAGCCCAATGTAACTATTCCACGTGGACGACGTCTCGGGCAGAATCTAGTAAAGTACAAAGAGAGTAAAAAGAAAATATGATGCAGTAATATAACATTTTCACAATATCAATCGTGGTGGTCTAGCAGTTTGACCGTTGGAGTATCTACTCGATGTTCACAGGATAAAACTCCATTATGTACCAAAGAATTTTTCGGATTTTGCTAATTTAGATTGGTAACACTATCGGCTGACGGTGAAGGTAAACATGGTGAGGAAACCTGACCCTATAAAGTGTTCTTGTAATACTACTGAATGTGGGAAAGCATAGACCTGTGGATTTCTTGGACTTTGAAAGCTTCTGCCTGGCGTTATGATTGCGCCCATACCTTCCTTCTATCGGGAAGAGGTCACAGGCCTCATTGTGGATCTCTTAAAGGCTGATGATGATACCATTGACTTGAATGTAGCTTTTCAGCCATAAAAGACACAATACCAGAAATTATTTCAAAAACATAATCACAATTTCTAAATAATAGTATAGAATAAGTATTCTTTATTAAAATGGCCACATCAAAATAATTTTAATGTTTTTATACCTATATATATACTCATGGCGTTTACAGGTATCATAGATAATAAATAATATAATGCAGTGGCCCTATGTACTGCTTCCTGTAGCTTTTAGAGAATATCTGGATATTAAAAATAATTCAAGAAAATATAATCATTACATACTTTTTTGACATTTATCCTATAGTCAGTAATTACGTAAGTGGTTCGAAAATATATCATAATATTTAAGCACTGCTCGGAGAAATAAAGAATGTAAAATTACATTCTTTTTTATTAATGACACTCTTTTTGTCAATAATGTGAATGTTTCTAGTAAAATACTTGTAGCGAAAAGGCTCCCACTATTGAGCCGGAAGGTTGCAGGTTCTGTCTCTGGTAACTTAACTTTTGAATAATTCATTCATAATAGATACACACAAAAATTCTTTGAAGGATTCAAAATCAAATTCATTCTTTTCATTAGTATTGATCAAAACTTTATCCGTATATGTCGACCACATTTTCAGACAGTCTCAGGGTAATAAACATAAGCAATAAATAATGTGGGTCAATGCATGTAATATTACTTAACTTAGTAATGTTTACTACAGATGTCTAAAGTGAAATAAAACATACTTATTTATAATAATGGTAGTTTACTATATCACAGAAAAATTATCCTTTTACTAAAAATATACTACTACAATATACATTCCAATATATTAAATGTTTCAATAATACAATTATAAGAACCAGAAAGATTATATTATTAGTATTTTTGGATAATATTATATAACTGATTAACAACAAAAATAATAAATACCTTTAAAACTAATTAGGGCTACAATACTTCTTAATCAAAATAAAAAAGTATTAAATATACATCAAATAATAATAATAATCATCATCTGAAGAAATGATAACAAATAAAAATCACAATAATATTGTATTCAACTAATTATTGTTCAAAAATAACAAATTTTGCTATCAAATTATTTTTATTATAACATTCTTCAAATTGAAACTTACTCTATTTTTATTGAAAAACTGGCACCACATGAACAGCCCAAATCAGCATTTGGATTTTGGATTATTCTAAAAGCAGATCTTATAAGTTCTGTGTGATAATCCACTGTTGACCCTTTAATGTACTCCAATGATGTCTCATCAATAACAACTCTTACACCATCTCGTTCAAATGTTCTGCAACAAAAAATAAAATATTTAATAATCACAACTTTCAAATTCCAAAAATTTGTACTTTTTATGACTGTTATTGGAGTACACAGTCTAGAAATGGAAAGCTGTTCATGAATGTTTCTGTGTCATGACATGGCAGTTTGTTGTACATGAATACATCTCGTATACACTAATTATGATCCGCTCAGCTACATTTACTTTTTTACATTGCCTGCAGTGTTTCACTCGGTCATATGGTATTTTATTAATACCATTAGATTGGTTTGGTATGCTCTTTCCAACCCTATACGATTTCTATATTTGGATTTGGCTTTTCAGTGCGTTTTCTGGGACTATATTAGGCACAAGCTCGAACTACAGCTATATTCAGATAGGCCATAAAAGATTGACAGGGGCTGTATGTGTCTTAGTGGTAAACAACTTTAACAGAATAGAAATGTTGGTGGTTCATTTCCTACTCTTCTTCATGCCTCCATCACGTATTCGAAGACTGGATATGGTAGACATATGTCACGGCTTTCGTTAGTATTCGGATCTCTTACTGACTTAGTATACTGTACTGCATACCTCAAAGAATTCAGAATAAGAATCTTATTACATTCATGAAAATTCCTAGAAGAAGATGGCTAATCCATAAAACTAGCATTATCAAAATGTGACATTCTATATTCATAACTAGAATTTCATGGCCACTAACCTGTCATCACTTGCCAATTTGTTGTCCAAGTTAAATTTATACTGAAATCCGGAACATCCACCGCTCTCTACACAAATTCTGAGGAAAGCCTTATTATCTTCACATAACTGCTTTAGTTTCTGTACACATTGATCACTGATTTTTATGCTTTCTGATGACGCCAATGTTTGAACCGGTTCAGTATAATTTCTTCTTAACATACTAAACGATTGACGACATCCTTTAAGCCCCAATACGTACTTTCTCCACATAAACATTGCGCTTTTTTATTAGTAACTATATAAAAACGCTCAACATCAAACAATATCTACAAAAAATCTATAGGAAACTCTGTGTATAGGAATAACAAATTAGGGCTGTTGATAAAATATCGATATTTATATATTATTGATATTTTTTGGCGATATATCGATATTTTGATATTAAAAATTAGATATCGCAGTCGATTTTGTTTTATTCATCATCATTTCCTTAGCCTTAGGTTGAATAATAGCTACCCAAGATGCAAGCAGTATGACTGTGTCTTATAATAGTTTTATACGCCTTCCCCGTGAGTTTCAAGGGCATTCGTGGGTCGCACGATTTCTTTTTAAATTATTATTAGCGTGGGGAAACCCTTTTTGGACACGCCACCCTCCCAGGGGAGAGAGTGGTTTATGTTCGGCTCTCACAGACTAAAACCCCACGGTGTACCGTCCGCCGCATTGTAGGGGCAGCCAGGGGTCGAGCTTGCTCTCAAACCTGAAAAACTGTCCCTGCGGCAGCCTGGCAAGTAAACGCCAGACTTCGCCCTACTCTATAGAGACTACTGGGTACACGACCAATAGTCTCCCCTCGTCAGTATCACCCGTGCAACGAGGAGATGGAGCCCCCGACCCATCCCCTCAGGTTTGGCTACGGTGTTGGGAGCAGACAGGCATTACGCCTCGCCCCTCCCACTGCTCTTCTTTAGCGAAGAGAGCCACTTCGCGGATCTACCTCCCGGGCACTATCGTATGATACCCTAAACATCTTATGCCATTTTGTGCATCCTGCATTTATCGTATTCCTTCCGTTATTGTTGACACTGTCGCGTTTTGGATCAATGAACCGAGGTACCGGAATTCAAAACATGCTGGTAATAGTAATCTTAGTACCTAATGAGACATCTGAACATATGGAATAAATAGTATTTTAAAATCTCTTGCTGAAAAATATTCATCATTATCAGCCTATAAGAGACCCACTGCAAGACCATAGGCCTCTTCCCGATAGAAGGTATGGACACATCACCACACCAACCCACGACGTATAGGAGATTTCCAACTCCGAATGAGCCACAACTGTAAGTTTTCCCACATATAGTAATACTACAAGAACATTTCTCAGGCTTATGTTTTTTTTTTCACGGGGTTTCCCTTCACTGCGAGACGATACTGTTACCAAATTAAATGAGTAAATGACCGCGAATTTTGTACAATACGTTATTACACGCCGGGCTTCAAACCCGCAGACATCGACATATTATTCCACTAGTGAAACTAGTAGACTACCACTGCTTTAAAAACTGGTAACTGATGGACTGAAAAATATTGGTACATACATAATTATCATATTTAGATGAAACAATAATGATGACGATTATAAATATGATTAAATAAAGTTTGTGCAAGTGGCTCTGAGAACTGTACTGTTATATTTTAAATCATTTAAGGTATAAATTGTACAAATATACTAAATTAAAAACTGTAAATCAATGTTAAGCTGATTTACATTTACATATATATATATATATCGATATTTTATTCCAATATATTGAAATTCCGATATTTTAAAAAATATCAACAGCCCTATAACAATTTATTCAATCATTCCAAATAAACCAAACCTGCCAATACTCATTAACAAAATTCTCTAAAAATGTGGATCGTATTCCAAATATGGATGACCATCTGAATCTGATATCTACTAACCAAATAATCGATATTTTTACATCAGAAAATCATTTATATTGATTTTATACATCATAACGATTCAGTGATTCAATCTCTGACACTACAACATCTTGATTCATTTTTTTTCTTTGTAAATAAAAATAAAACCCGATACAATAATTTGTAATTGAAAATATGACTAAAAAAAGAGGCGTTGCTGGACTTCTGGCACATGTGAAACATCGAGATTGTTTTGTATTAGTTATATGTATAAAAGAACGAATTACGACAGGAATCAGCTATGGCATAATGAAAAGATAAACAAATTAATTCACAAATATAAACATTAAAAATTTATTCCTTAAAATAAAGACTATTTATTTTATTTCATAAATATATATTTTTTAATACAGAAATTCAACTAGGCGGAGACGCGGGTGTTTGGCGACATTTATCAAAGAGCGCTATGTCGTCGATGCGTGCCACGTAACACTAGTAGAACGAGTAGCCGACAAAACAATTTGAATCTTATGTTTACACAGACAGAATTGCAAATGCAAAGGATTGGTTTATGAGTTATTTTATATAAAGTTACAACATATATGCGATATTTAAAAAGAAATGCGATAATTGTATGGGAGGATTTTATTGTTGTTTGTTAAAATCATTATACAAACTTGATAAATCATAAAATGTTACGATATCTGTATTTATCTTAATTTCACAAAAGCTTAAGAAGTTCTTTATAAATTGACAACCCTAAAGTGCCATATATATAAAATAGGGTTGTGAATAAAAAAAAACGACATATCGATATATCAAATAATATCGATATATTTATACGTGCTTCACAAGTTGTATTGAAAGGAATCGCCTTTAGCGCAACCCTTCCAGCAATTATTTTAACAATAAGTATTCCAACTATTCTACATGAACATTTTTAATTCGCATCAGCAAAACATAGGCTTTTGTAGGTCACGTGACTTATATTCATTTCCATGTCATTAATTAACCAATGATATAACTCAAATATCATTAGTCATTTACCATTAAAAAAGACTTTCAAATTTGACCCGATTAGCCCTCCAACGGCAGCGGCTCAAGCCTTGGTTCTATCCCTCGATAGAGAGCCCTTGAGTGCGTTCCTTGCGCGATATGGCGACACACAAATATACATCACTGCTACAAAACTACACGATCACCCCCACACACGTGCACGCCAAACGTTTAACAGCTTCACCGGACTACTAAGACGACCGCTTAAGACACTCAGGCGATTTTAAACTGAAATCAACTAGTAACTTAACACAATATTTATTGGATCTAAGGGGGTTCGAAGTTCGCGGGGATCCGTTAGTTACACATAATTTTCTGCAGAAGAGATTTATATATCTTATATTCTTCTGGGTCGTTCTCGCTTCTTCTCTCGATATTCTTCTGAGTTCATCTTTAACGTAATATCTTGATCGATATTTATTATGGCCAGTCCATTTAAATAATCTTCTCTTATACTGTTACGAGGATATTTCTTTAACGAGCATAACATATAACATAGCATAAAAAGATCGCTCTACAATGTTGATTGTCACAGGAAACGTGCAAAATAGTTAACACATGGACTTATCGATCCTCCCGGTGATATAACGGCAACGAACGATCAGTACCAGCCTGTCTCTCCAAACAAAGCGTGTTCACGCCCACGCCCGATAATCACAGATCACGCCGCCGTGGTCTGACTGGACTACATTACACAGATCACCCTCACATACGTGCATGCAAACATGCTTACACATGAAATTGGAAGGGTTTTATTTTTTTCCCTTATTTTGCTGCAACAAAACAATAGCCTTTTTTACGAACCTTTCCGATGAGTATTTATGATATCTTAAAATTCATGTTTCATTTTATTACATGTAACCTACTTGTCCCCTTTACTTGTAAACCACACCAAACTACGGCGTAAATAAAGTGCAAAAAGCTAAAAATTATAACGTAGATTGAAACGATTATATAACAAAATGAATTTCTGTACAAGATCACCTAAAGACAATATCTCGAAAAATGCTGTTTAAGTTATAATTACTTGTTATATTTATTTATTAATCCTATTTTTGAAAGTCTTTCTATTCGCATAATTTTGGCTAAAATGTTGTCCTAAAACCTTGCTATTATTTTTAAATAGGCGCATTTTTCAGCAACTTTTTAAAATTCTCTTGTAACTTCTAACTCTTTTAAATATCTGTACAACAAATTTATTTAATTTCTTGTTTCGTACTTAATTGAACTTTTTAAGAGGATCCTGAAGTTAACGTTTCATAGTATTATTTGAAATATCCCCTTTCTAAACAATAAGATATATCGCTTAAATACTAGAAAATGTCAGTTTAGGTACTAATAAATAAAATTACAATATTTCTTTAAAACTCACTAATGATGTTACTATACTACACATTTTCTGTTTCATGTTGTGTGCTTTATGTTTTAAGTTCGATTATAACTTCTTATACAAATATGACTAACTAGCTGATCCGTGCCCACTTCGTTGGATCGAAAACATTTTTACTTATAATGAAATTATGAGTATGATTCGGTTAGTACTCAGTGCTATGTATTTTGATAAGAATTTTTATAACAATTATTTGTTCTTGATAATATGTCCAATAAACATCATTTAACGACTTAAATTATGTTTAAAATATAAAAACTACTTACTTTGACTTAAATATAAAACTTAGACATAATATGTTGTCGTTGACTTTTTTAACCGACGAAAACAACGGAGGAGGTTCTCAATTCGACTTGTATATATATATGCATATATATTTATGTATGATCACGCATAACTTTTGCCAATATAGTCCGATTAAAAAAAAAAATATTGGAAAGGGTATACTATGAAGTTGACCCCATATAAGTTTGGGAAAACCTTTTACTTTATTAATCTTAATATCTAAGTTCTTAATGTAAGTATACCTAAATAATTTTGAGTCGGCGCCATATCAGTCAATCAATCAATATATGTCTCATCGTTAATGTAGCTTTCATGAGAAATGTTATCGTTTGACCGTTTTTTCTACGATTTTCTGTGCAAATCCGACTACCACAAAAAATATTTTCATTTTTCGGGTGTTAATCCTATATTAATACAGCCTATGACACTCACAAGTAACGTGACTTTCTATTGGTAAAAGAATTTTTAAAATCGGTTTACTAGATATATATTACCCCCCACAACCTCACAAAATTTATCTCTTTATAATATTAGTATAATAATATATAGTACAGATTATAGATCCTGCTAAATCTGATCCATCCACATTAATATAGTTCTATTTTCATTTTTCTAAATTTACTCATGATTGTTTACTATACGGAACATTGATCACGTATATAATGGTAAAAATATCTTTTGTTTGTCTGTTTTTAGATTTAACTCATAAACGACCTTTTATGAAATATTGTATATAGTAATATGGTACCACCAATTGATGAATCGATTTTGAACACAGTACTAATAAAAATGTAAGAAAAAAAATGGTTCTACTGATTTTTATATATTTTTATTCAGAAATACTCGTATAAATCGTTTGAAAGTTTTATATTTTATATTTATATATTATAAGGTGGTCATTTAATGGTCAAAATGTTACTATGATTGGTAACTTTTTTTACGTTATTTCAATGATATAGTTGTAATATCGTTGCGTTATTCGCGTTATTAATGTTCTTTTGTATTAATCGCATATGTTAAATTCTTTCTAATCTCAACAATACCCTACAAAATATAACAATCTAACAAATCCTTTATTAAATAAAAAAATGAGTCGTAGGTAATTTTTTTTTAATCTAACATATTATCCTCCTTTGTCAGTTAGTCTTTACTTTTTTAAGTACAAAAGAGTACACTTTTTAATGCTCCTTGTAAGATGTCCCATCTAATTATTATAAAAAAAAGTATTGTGCATTATTTTATTTCTGGAAAAAAATATTATTTTGTATGTAATGAAAGAAATAATCATTTATTCATAAAAATCTAATCACCAAAAAGGTTGTTGAGTCAAATGTCTATCCTTATTATTTTACCTTTTTCTTTTGGCAACCAGTCTTCTAGTAGACTATTATTGCCATTGTCAAGTGAGTAACGATATTACAAGTTTCTTGATATAATTTCAAAGAACTAACAAGATGGGTCGTCTTGTTGGAACTTTCCTGGGAGTTTTTATGGCAAGTTAGAATCCATGCTCCGTGGTATTATTTCCGATTAACTTCACTTGTGCACAATAACCACACTATATTACGTAAAGTACCACCAATATTACACAATACAGAGCCAAATAACACAAGATTATGAATAAAATATAAAGACCACTACATGGCGTTTCAATATACCGCCAAAAAGTCCTAATATTTTACCTTATAAGATCTTAAGTGTTCTATATTTTTTTAATCCGTTCTTGTCATTTATAAAATAAGTCATTAGATTAAATGACCATACCATACAGGAACATAATACAGTATAGTGTAGTAGACCATACAGTGATTGTATTGTTACCATACCACAAAATTACAATACAATTACATGTACCACAAAACTATATTCAACAATCTTTTACTGTTTTTTATACATAGGTAAAAAGTTACTGAACAAATATGATAAAATATTATAGATAAATTGTGGGGCCATAATTTTATGAAATTAATTATCTAATTTTAACACTTTTACAGGTACCCGATTGTTTCAGTGAACATAGTTTTTATATCGTAATAAAAAGTATTGTTCATCCTTATCCACGTCCGAGATTTTCTCTGTTCATTTCGTATTAGAAATGGATGTTGATGTGTACATGTAGATAATGAATTATATACATTTTATAAGGTTTAACGCACAGATAATTGAATTAGACCAACTGTATGAAGGATACAATTTTAATGCTTATATATTTTAGCGTTTCACCACAATCTCACATGATATTAAATGGCAAAACGCCCTAAGATGTTACACGCTAAGTATAGACAGAACTGTCTCTCAAATGGATCTGCTAAAACATATATATGTATACTATGATTTCATCACGATGCTTTCCCTAACCGAAGATAAGGTTCATTGTATACATTTAAATATGTGTATGTCGACACGGAGTCCTACCACGCTACCCCTATGTCATTATTGCTGCTTTCCTTTATTCCATATTTTATACACCTAGTCCTATTTATAGCCATCACGTGAACCTTCGAATCATGCGGTCGTAACAAAAGTTCGTCGCAAACTTTAGGAGTTCAGCGAAATGCGACGAATACTATGGCCATATATTAATTCCAGCGTCGATAATTTCATTATATCCATAATGTATGCAACATGGAACATTAAGTAATGGACGAAGTCGCTTTATTTTTAATACTATTCTTTATTTATCGATTATTTAATTAAAAGAATACGATAACAAAAAGCGTGATTATCAAAATTCCATTAAACTGGTTTAGTTTCACAACTTAATATATATTGTGCACGTGCACAAACAACGCTGCTCCCACTGCTCCACGGTAAAAAAATCATATCGTTGAACTCGTAATGTTTATAAAAGAATAATAATATTTATAAAATTTATCATAATTTTAATAACGTTACATTAAACTAGCAAGCTGATAGACGTTGCCCTGCCCTGAAAATTAAAAATAAAATACTCAAATTAGATTACAGCAACGTCTACCGGTTCCAGCTATGCATCTAGACCATTCTTGAATCCACTTGAATACAAACAGAAACATCATCAAAGTCTGTCCAGCCATTTAGGAGGACTTTGTACTATTATAAAGAGAAGAAAGCATGTGATATACGGAGTAGTTTTGGCCGTAATTAAGTATATAAATTAATATAGATAAATTCCAATATATTACTTCACTCATTTGTTGCTCCCATCATAATCACAAATGTGAAGCGCACAAAGTCTTCTCTCGTTAAATGAATCTGAGACTGACGAAGTGTAGTAGCTGGTCGAACAACCTTTGTCGCTATAAACCCTTTTGATGTTGGTTATTTTACTAACACCAAAATTATCGGATTTAGACTTCGTGCATACTCGAAACACTGTTTTTTTCATTTAAAATTGTGTTATACTATCCATTCTACCGTAACTTGTTACTGATCAGGGTAAATTGTATTTTATTATTTTTAAGTTTTATATTGCAATTAAAGGCGGACGGTTGATGATATGAATAATTCGTTGCATGGAAATCGCTCAAAATTTAGTTGAAAATTGTACTTAAAAATCGTATTACTTTTCGAGAATATCTAGACAAGTTATTCTTACCAAGCTTATATCCGTCATCCTGGTTCTAGACCGTATATCATTAATGCTTAAAACAGTAAACGTTGTTTTGATAATAAGTTAAATGTTTTTACATAAAATATGTTGTAGCATAAAATTAGGTCCAATACAATTAATAAATTATAAAGGTAAAATGCATCAAGGTATTTTTAGTTTATTGTAGCACGGCAAGTATCTGAATTGCATAATGGCAAGCACAGCGCTATTCAAAAACAACAGCATCAACCGAGAGACATACTACCCTAAACTAAACCATTCAATGAGAGTATAATTTAAATAGGCCAAAACATCGTTATATTGTCAGTTATAATGTCAAATAACTTGGAAAAATTCAGACGAAGTCGCGGATGACCGCTATATTTATATAACTATGACTAAGGTCCTTATAGAAACTAAGTTAAAGCTTTAAGTTCTCTTATTAGTTTTAATTACTTCAACAAAATGTCGCCGGTATCGTAAAAATATTATAACATTGCATGCCTAGTATTTTAATAATATATGTATTAACATAGTCCTTATTCATGTAAGTCATTAGACTTTATTGTATAGTTCTTTTTAATTAATCAATAGGTCAATATGTTTGTATTTTGTTTTAATGTTTTCACTTATTTTTATGCATTATTGATATCAACTGTAATATTCAATTTCATTCTATAATACCAATCCCTAACATTTTTATTACGTCTACATGCATGGTAAAAACTTTACCTTGCAATACTAAAACCGTTGTACTATGTTAGAATGAGATAGAGTCAACGAATAATGAAAGAGAAGTAACATTGTTTGTGGGGAAAGCTGGCCAGCGAACCCTTATATTCAACATTGAGAACGCTGAAATGTATGCAGTGCTTTAAATATTTTGTTCTTTTATGATTCTATTTATAGATTTATATTGTTATAAATTTAGTTATTAAAACAATATGGAGACAAAGTGTAATAAAAATAAATTTGTATAAATAATTTCGAATTCAAATTATTTATTTTAATAGTTGTCGCTATTAGTAATTTTAATGTAATGACACATCTTATAAACTCTTAGAGAAAATGTATGTTATATAGATAATTTAATATAAACTTTATGTTCAGTAGGGTAATTTCATGTCATTTAGACTAGGTACCCTACTCCACTTTGCGCGGCAGCGGTCAGAAGGCGGAGCTTATCGGCAAACTCGCGTCGAGGCTGACTTCACTGTCAATTCGAGAGCTGCGGCGTGTACGGTCGCGTCTATTACGTGGTGTGTTTATAGTGAAGTGGATTTTGTGATGAGATTATCGAATGTTGTGAAGTGAATTAGTGTTGTCCTAAAAGAGAAGGTGTAATCTGTGTGTTAAAAACAATGTATAAAGCTAACCTAGTGTAATTTATCAAAATGTGTGGAGCACAAATGTGCGCAAAATTGATTTTTGCCACGTAGTGACGCGAACGGGTAATGATTCCTAATGTGGAGCGTGAAGCAAGATGGTTAGAGAGACTCGGCATCTGTGGGTTGGAAATTTACCCGAGAACATTCGTGAAGACCGAATAAGAGAGCATTTTAAACGGTAATTGTTTGTGTTTACTTACTTTTAGCATAGTATTCTGACTTGAGAAGTTATATACATTTAATATTATTATTTTTAAAACGTATAAGTTGACATTTTTTTGGGTCTTGGTAAATGACTCCATTATTACTGTGTTCTACTTATCGGCATATGCTTACTCATTGTTCAGCTCATTTGCTGCTACAAATATTTATGTAGTGAAACAAAGATATTTGTGAAATTACACATGTAATACATTTCTAGGTAGGTATGTTTATACATGTATTGAGCAACAATACTGCCCATTTAGTTTTGAATATTGGACTTTGTACATGATGGGTAGTGTATACTTTGTATATGATGTTCATATACATACAAAAAGAAAGTAATATCATGCACACATTGAGAATATTAGATTTACGCTATTTTCATTACATCTATACAGCTTGGTGTGGTGCACATCGCGTAACGTAAACCAGGGGTGGGTACATAACCATCCATATAGTCACATGCATGCAATTCAATACACTAACTAAAACATAGTCAAACCAAATATCATCTACGTGGAATAACTTTTATGTATTGTGATACAGCAATGATTGGAAATATGAAGTACAAACTTATTTTGTACCAAGTACGTATTGTATGTAGGTAGTTGAAAGAAATATTTCTATTCTGATATGGTGGCTAAAATATTTAACTAATTTTAATAACACCTATAGAAATTCGTGTAAACCCTAGGTGACTTGGTCTGAATATAAGTTTTTGGTAACTAATAACATTGGTTCATTTAATTGAATAACAGTTGCAGTACATATTATCACATTATTAAAATAAACATTCACACGATGGATATATAGCATTAATGTTCTCTATCTCAGTTAGTCACGTGGCAAATCTATGTGCTAAAAGAAACGGGACGAGACGCTACTTGTCAGTGGCGCACTTTTAGTTGATTGCTATTCTGAAACCGGCTTACGTTTATTTTAATGGTGTATTCTCATAAAATTAATAATAATCTTTTTTTAGTTTTTTTTAGCAAATCGAGAACTGCAACTTAATTAATACACGATAAATTACTTTTGGTTATTAAACTGAAATAATCATATGCTAATGAGTAGTATCCACGTTTTCTTTTTTTAACTAACCGTTTTGCAATATGTCAGCTGGCTGATGTTAGATTTGTTGATATTGTATGTATAAAAATGTTTTAAATATTATAATGAAATTTACTATTAAATTAAATTATCTAAATATCTGTTATTAATTATCTACTAATAAGTATTATCAAAGTCCACTTTTATCAATGGTACGTGGCTGTGCTGTGTGGAGTACATCAATAATGTCTATTTTTTTTAGTTGTATCTACATTGGTCTCGTAATAATGCTCTTAATATTCTGAAAGTACTTACTATACGTATATAAAAAATATGTTCTCTAGAAACCGGTTTTGAAAGTTTTCTGGATAGCTACGAAGAAATAAATA
Organism: Antheraea mylitta; assembly: GCA_014332785.1. Classification (NCBI taxonomy): domain Eukaryota; kingdom Metazoa; phylum Arthropoda; class Insecta; order Lepidoptera; family Saturniidae; genus Antheraea; species Antheraea mylitta. Next base: position 6,804,241 of record JACEII010000004.1, on the reverse strand, counting down.
ATGTGTAGACAAGAACGAATATAGATTAAAAACTCGAGTTCTGTGTGTATATATTTTATTTGTGTCAAACTTGTGATATAATATTATATAAAGAGATAGTTGGAGTAATTGACGTTATGAGTTTGTGACGTTGTAGGGGGTAATCTCAGGAACTACTGGTCCGATTTGAAAATTTTTTCAGTGTTATATAGCCCATTTACAGGAAGGTTATAGGCTATATATCATCACACTAAGACCAATAGGAGCGAAGCGCCAATGAAGAAAGTTTCAAAATCGGCATTTTTTCCTCTTGAGAGCTTCCGCTGCGTGTTAGCGTTAGCCCAAAGTACTATTCCACGTGGACGAAGTCATGGGCATAGGCTAGCCAAATATATATTTTTTTACAGTGTCTGGATTTTACTCAGATTTAAATATGCAATTTTAATTTGTCCAATTTTTATGAACTTTTTTGTACATCAAATGTTGAATAGAAATATCTATTTATTATTGTTTATTTATTTATATTATTTTAAAAAAGAACTGAAAATTTATTGTGTATGAAATTTCAAATTTAATATAATTAACAACGATTTAGAGAACTTAGATCACGACGCTTTGTTGTTTTTATAATTCATAATTTTATAAAAAGTGACGTTTCTATATATACATGTTCAATTTGTGTACATATTAACTACATATTCAATTTATACCGTTGATTTTTAATTACTTCTTAAGTTGTTTTGGTATTTTGTAATATGCATTTTCATAAATTAGATAAAATATTTAATAGAAATAGCGGTAGTGGTTTTGTGGTCCCTTTCATGTTTTTATAAAAAATGTTAGGTTACAATAAAAAAATTGACAATCCAACTAACGCGATATCCAAATATGGGTCAATTTTTCTGACAACAACCTGCAAATATCGAAAATCGTAAATAATCCTCTACAATTTGAAGAAAATGGCCGCCCATAAATCTCAAAATTAACATTGAAATGAATACGCTTAGCAGGGTATCAAGTTATATTTATTGATATGCTTGTTTTAAACTTGATACATGTATTTGAAAACTAGAATCTAGACGTCCTTAATTTTGTGTGGAAAACTAGTTTTTAGCTTTTAGATAAATCAACAATTACACTGGAGTGGTTCTCAATAAAGAAAACAATAACACTTATTTTTATTACTCTTAACTTACAAGAACCTTATCGCATGTCTTTGTACATCATTGTTCATCAGGTTGTCGAGTACGTATAGCTAAATGCTTATTTTTCTATAATCTGTGTATTACATGACGTGATAAATACGAGTATACATATATGTTACTTCTATCTGTAACAAGACGATAAGTTTAAAATACAAATAATTTTATAGGAAAAAATAAAATCACAATATTTCACAAAAATATTTCTAACTAGCTGTTGCAGGCGTTTTTAAAACTGTGTTAAAGAAATGTAAATCCTATCTGGACACGAACTAAAAAGTACGACATTTCTTATCTTTGCCGTACCGTGAAGCTATGGAACAATCTCCCGGCTAGTGTGTTACCTCCTTCTTATAACATGGGGTCTTTCAAGCATAACGTGAAGAGACATTTACGCAGGCAGGCATGATAGCGGTGACCGCCGAGGGATGGCGTGGCTCTCGGTGGTCGCCATTGTTTTTGGATTGTACTGTGTTCACCAACAGGGACAGTGCAGTCACTTTGCTGTGCTACAATAAGAAAAAAAGTAAAATGTGATAATATGTACAATTACAGAGATGCTCTTTTCAAAAAAATTGTAAGTACTATAAGCACACCATCTACTGTGGCATGTAATGTGTACATTACAAATGTAAACTTGTCTACACTTGTCTAAAGTCTGCCAAATGTGATATACCATCATCAACATATTTAGAACTTTAATTATAAAACTATCAATGCTCTCCTATACTATACCTATAAGAAGCTAATGAAAATCTCAAGCTATACATTATCTCTCAATATATTTTAATACTATAATAAGGATATAATATGACCATATGATCAAAATAATTTCGAATAATAGCTAGTATCGAAAATAATATAGCCCATGTTATTCTTCATAAGGTCAGCTATGGGCCAGTATACGTCGTCTCGTGAAAATCGGTTCAACCGTTTTGTAGATAGAACTGCTAAGTCGCGGGTAACAGTTTATAATTAAATTGTTTGTCACCAGCTGCAATTATAGCTATCTGCACGTGAATTTCCCTTCACAGTCGGTTCAGCAGTTTTGGAGATTACTCTGAACAAATGAAGTAAAGTATTTTTGTTTATTTTAATATAACATATTGACATTTCGTCTTTATTATTATCCATATAATTCTTTTTTACTTTCATCCATTATTAGTATATTAGTACAATCGTGAATGCATTGTTGCTTTGAGTAAGGGTTGCGGTAACAAGGATTTTAATGTGATTTTTTCTCAAATCAACCCATAATTTTGATACCAAAGTCTGTACAATAGATGCCTAGCTATTGCACGAATAGGTCAGGAACTAGTAGAGTCATCCGACTAAGATTTCAGAGACTAAGATTACTAACGGTGACTACGTACATTTGAACTACACACATTCGCGCAAGCATTCTCCATAAGTATGCATTCTGAAACCGACCTAACAGTTCACTGAGCAATGTTTTGTCGTCCTTGAGGTACACTTACTCATGAGCTGCAACTTTTTTCTTTTGGCTTATTCCTGGTTCGATGCTTGAAACGCATCACTGCTTATTACTCTTTATTATAAATCACTGTTAATAATGTGTTTCAATTAAAATAATTCCAAATGTTGCAATCGCACGACATTCGAAGGCCTGATGAGTGGTCTGAATGGTATTCAAGTAGATTAGCACTAAAAATATTCATTAGAATTGTCGCCGGTACTAAAACATCTATACCGCCTTTCCTATACCTCTTTCGATGTTGTCTCGAATTCAGAGGGAAAATTATATGTGATCGAATCCTATAAAGCGGGACCCTGACACGGTTCGAGTTGTCCAAACCTTGACGTACGAACTTCCTGACAACTTGTACAAATGGACAACTTGTACAAATGGACAACTTGTACAAATGGATTACAAAGTTTCTGTATGAATTCTTGTTCTTATTAAAGGACTTGGATTAGTAGTTCTTCTCAATAAATGTTGGAATTACTTACGGGTCTGGTATTGTCACCACCACTGTCGTTTTTTCTGCATATGAGTAATTATCCATTGCTATATAAATGACAACGTCATTCATGGGTGCTATACAAGATTACTTGCGGCAGAAGTATGAGTAGAAAAGAAATGGGAAGAACTTGCCATTAAATTTAACTAATCTTTGCATCACATATCAACACAGAGAGCAAGCAACTCGGTTGAATTCAATACTAAGAATGTTTATTTGTAAAACAATTCATGCTTTGTTCTCTTTATTCTTAAAAACGTTTCATTCTCAATTCGTGACAATCTTATTATTCTAGATATTTATTTTTGGAGTCACCGTAGCTTCTTGGTAATCCAGTCAGGAATGTCATTCACACTATATTTCGAGGTTCAATCTTAAACAGATTGTGTGGGATTTTCACGTCCAGTTAGCTATTTCAATACAAAGTGCAATTTGGGTTATTAGTGATAAATTGTGCGCATCTGGTTCTTGGCTCTAGTTAGATCCGCAAAATACCTCTTCTATACCTTAGACAGGTTTCATCGACGAGCTGTATTATGAGTGATGTATGTTTTAGGTGTGCAGGAACACTGTCTCGTTAATCGTTTTCTTTGTGGTTTGTGTTGTGACGAGTGTTCTGAGAGTTGCAAGTTTAATTCACACCTCGTTCCATAAAGGAACCACTCACGTTGTGCTTCGGACCCATGGTCTTACGGTAACTTCCATCCCAGGACGAAATAAATAGTTGACAGTATCTACTGTTTGCCGTAATGTGAAACTCTCGAACTGTCTCCCAGCCAGTGTCTTCTTCCTTTATAACATCGGTTCCTTCAAGTGCAACGTGAAGAGACATTTATATAGGCCGACATGACACAGGCAACCAATATGGGTTTCTTGATCTCTCGGTGGTTGCATTACATAACATAATTTTATTATTACATAATAGTTTCATTTTGTGACAAGAGCAAAGTAAAATCGGAATCTCGAGATACTTATTTTAACTATTTACGCACCCCGGCTTTGTACGAGTGCACTAACGAAGAAAATGAGATCAAATCTTTCCTTTACAGTTCAATTGTATAATTATATAAAATGAACGTCAATCCGTCAATATCATTGAAATTCTTCCTACTATCTTCTTTATTACTCATACACTCTTGTTTTTAATTAGAGATTTTTGACACGAAATTGTCACTCTTTCGTATTTTTTGCAAAGATTATTTTTCATATAAATCTAGTCCTGCCAATTACGAACACAATAAAAGGGATTAACCAAATAGGTGCAGTCTTTCTATAGTGATACGTTTACATACATTCGTCAATTGATTTTAATTCATATAGATGACTAGCTGTACCCGCAGCTCCGCACGCGTTTTCTTACCGTAATAAATAATTATAAAATTGTGAGATGACGTACGATTGTAGATATTATCTTTAAAAAAATGTAAGTATGATACGCACGCCACTTACAGTAACATGTAATGTATACATTAGATATATAAATACTAATAGCGTGCCTAATGAGGTTTACCATCAGCTATATATTTGGAATTTTAACTCACCATATAACTAACTACCTTAGTGCTCACTTATACTGTGTAAGGAACTAATGAAATAATAATTTAAAATATTATTATAAAGATTTACATTACATTTAATATACATTACTATTATAATTAAGATTTTGTGATTACAAAAAATAAATGCTTGTCTAGTCTGTTAGAAATTGTATCATGGAACTCTTACGTAATTTTTTTATCGTCTAAGATTTTATAAGGAAGACCTCTTCTGTCTTCGAAGTTACTAATAATTATAATGTCGAATTGTGAACAATAAGCTGATAATTATTTCTATAATTAAAAACAAAGACTGAGTTGAAATGTTGCTAAATTTCATACAGACAAAGTAGCGAGTAAAAGCTAGTCTAAAATAAAATAACCTCAATTAATTTTGAAAATCACTCTAACCGTTTTGGACGTAGCACTACGGGTGAAACCATAGTTAACAGCTAGTATAAACTAAAATCGCCTAAATATTTTTTTAATGTCAGCTATCAGCCAGTGAAAGTCTAGTGAAGATCTTTGTACCTTTTTGGAGATAATACTGCGGGCGAAGCCACGGCTCACAGCTAGTATAAACTAAAGTTGCTTGAATCACTTTATATAAGATCAGCTATCGGCCAATGAAAGTTTTGCGAAGATCGGTCTAACGGTTTTGGAGATAAAACTGCGGGCAAAGCCACGGTTAACAGCTAGTCTAAATTTATGCAAACTAAATTGCTTGTTATGATGTCCGCTATCTGTTAGTGAAAGTTCCGTCAAAATCGGTCTATCCGTTTTGAAGATAGCATTGCAGACGAAGCCTCGGTTTACAGCTAGTTTAATTCAGAGTAGCCTAAGTAACCCGCTGTAATTCCAGCTATCTGTCAGTGAAATTCTCGTTAAAATCGGTTCAGCCGTTCCGGAGATTACCCGGAACAAATAAACAGACAGACCGACAAAAATTTAAAAAAATGCATTTTTGCTATCAGAAACGTGTATACTTACATACTCAAACCGTTATATTTTTATTGTTTTAATATTATATATATAAACTTCATTTTTATCATATGTATAGAAGATTAGTTGAATATTTATGTTATTCTGAAACATAAATAAAAATAAACGGGTAATTTGGTTATACGAATTTAGTTTTTTTTAACAACATTTATGCGCTTAAAATAAACGACTTCCGCTAGTTACATTGAACTTAACTATACACAGGTACAAGTGCTTGTAATGTAGTTTTCTTGTAGCTAACCAAATTGGTATTACTCTGTACTTACGAGCCACTCTCTTTAGCTTTAACGTGTTTACTATTGTGGACCCCATCGTCATCAGGTGAGGTTGTAGTCAAACAATAAAATCTAAAACGTATTAAAAAATTACCATGATATACTTTATGACGGTGTTTTTGTTAACCAAGAGACTTGTGTTCATTGTACAATTTGAACACATGTCGAATATATGGTGTGGTATCCATACACGTTACCAATGAGTCATCTTCGCTTCAAAATAAGTAAAATTAGCAATGTGGTTTGTGTGGATAACTATTTACTTTGCTAAAACAGCTGTATCATTTTTATTACAAACTGTGCACACTTAAAGTTCATGATGTTGTATTGTTTAAATAAATAAACATATTTTGATGGTTATAATATCCTCACCCTAATCCTAACTCATAAATGTGAAAGTAAGTTTGCTTGGTTTCTTACGTTTAAGTAACGACTAAACTACTCAAGTGATCAGCTTGAAATTTTGTACACATTCTAACAAAGGCAGAGGGTACAGAAAAAGACATCGGGTACCTTACATCCAGTAAAAAGTACTGTACTAAAATACTAATACAGTTGCCCTCAGACGCGCTGTGAGTGCTTTCGAATTGTACCTCACCTTTTTTTTAAAACATAATGAGTATAATGAGCTAAAAAGCCTTAAAAAACAAACATATGCACTCAGAGATTTATTTGTATATCTATAAAAGAGGAATATCCTAACATATATTGTTTTGTTATATCTCAATTGATTACTCAGCGTTTTCGATGAAAACTCAGGCGGCTTGCCCACGTTTCCAATAATTAACGTTATACTTCAACCAGTTTAAATAAAACCTGGCCATATATCTACACTAATATATAAAGCTGAAGAGTTTGTTTATTTGTATGGTTGAACGCGCGAATCTCAAGAACTACCGGTCCGATTTGAAAATTTCTTTCAGTGTTAGATAGCTCATTTATCGAGGATGGCTATAGTGTACATATCATCATGTTAAATAGCAGCGGAGCACTTATGAAGATTGTCTCAAAATCGGGCTATTTAGAGAGCTTCCGCTGCGTTTTACTGTCGGTATTATATACGTTGCCATGGTAACGTGATAACATTCTCTCGTAAATATTTTCAGGGTTTTTTTTTGTGTTCCTATTCAAAAAGTTTATTCTACGTTAGTTTTGTTTCCAATTTTTGATTATAAGTGGTATACGTTATTATCGCAAACATTTCCAAAGTTTATTTTGTGTTGCTATACAAAAAGTTTAGTAGTAATAATATTTGTCCAATAAGACAGCCGAACGAATTAATCCATACTGCCGATTCTGAAGTTGGCAATAGACGTAGTTATTATGTATTCTTTAGCCAGTTTTCTTTTATATCCAAGTTAATGAAAAGGTATAAGCGTCAAGTCCTCTATATAATATTTCGTAAATTTTTATCTTCTTAATTTTCAAGACCACAGAATTCCGGCTCCGTGGTATTATTTTTCATTCATTTCACTTATACACAATAAACGAACCATATTACATAAAAGCCAACAATTTAACACAATAGAGTCAAGTAACACAAGATTATGAATAAAATATAAAAATCCACTAAATGACAGACTGAAATCCCGCTAAAAACTCCTCAAAAAGTTTATTGTACGTTAGTTTTGTTCCCAATTTTTTGATTTATGATATATTTTACGCATCATAAAAATAAAGTGTGTGAATGTAATATTAAAATAAATACTTTTTGGTGAATACGTATGTCTGTGGTGCTACAAATAACAACTTTTTTTAAATTCTGTCGATATGTTATTTGTTCCGGGTAATCTCCGAAACTGCTGGAGCTGGTTCAAATAGAACGGTTTTTTTTTTCTTATAAATGACTAGCTTCTGCCGGCGACTTCGTTCACGTGGCTTAGATATACTAACACGCAGCAGTTCTCAAAAGAAAAAAAACGACCCGAATTTGAAACACTTTTCATCTATGCTCTGCTCCTATTGTACTTAGCGTGATGATATATAGCCTATAACCATTCTCGATGATAAGGCTATATAACACTGAAAGAATTATTCAAATCGGATCAGTAGTTCCTGAGATTACCCCCTACAACGTCACAATATCACAACGTCACAAACAAACTTTACCTCTTTATAATATTATTAGTATAGACTACGCTATTGACCTAGAAAGGTCTTAACAGCTTCACCGGACTACAAGTAATATTTAAACGGTAATTTTACGGGGAAATAACTAATTAGCTGTTTTATTTTAAGCTAGCGGGTTCAGTAGACGTTAGCCCACCCTGATAACAACAATATACTATACCTAAATCTTGCCCAAGAATCATTTTATATATTGGTGAAAACGGCACGAAGGTGCATTCTGTAGTTTTTGATCTTATCGTGAACAGACAAATAGAGAGACGTGGCAGAGGACTTTGTTTTACCCTATGTAGTGATGAAATGTTACCCGTGCATTAGTTTGTGTGAAATTGATCAAAAATATGTTGTTCACTGTAAACCTACGCGTAAGACGTGCGCTGTACTGGATTCCAAGAATAAATATAGTTGAAAGTCAAATGTTTATATGTGATTTAAATTACACCAACGTAACGTGTCAACTTAATTATATCGACGTTATGGACATATTATATCTATATAATAAAAGATTTAACACATAGTTCGATAATGTATAGCTTAATATTTTTAATACTTTTTTATATAGTGTGAGCGGTGAGGATGATATATAGTAGTTTAAAATTCCAGATATGTGGCTGATGATAAATCCCATCTCATTCCACACACTGTTAATATTCATAATCTACATGTTACCTGTACAGTATATGATTTGCGTGTCATACTTACAAATATTTTTGAGAGAGTATTTCTGTAATTTACACTAATCACAATTTTATATTTATTTAATATATTTAAAAAAAACGCGTGCGAAGCCGCGTGCAACAGCTAGTCTATCTATATATAGGATAATTTAATGCAATTCATAAAAGTCTCCATTTTTCATCATTCACCATGTTTTCTTATGACGTTATCACGTAAAATTATCATCCGTAAACCGACTTCACAGACAAACAATTTTTCTTAAATAGATACTAGTAGAAAAATATGAGAGGCATTTTTTCGCTATGCTAATGAGTTGATGGATAAACAATTATCTATTATATATGCGTATAATAAAACCGCAACTAGACCAAATCTGTACATAAATATTTTTTGAAAGTTATAATCAGGATAGACTTTATTATCGATATAGAAGCCAAAAATAATCTATTTACAATTTTTGTCTGTCTCTCTGTCCCGGTGAACACGTATCACTCTAAAAGTACTGATCTAATTTTGACAAAATTTGACACAGTGATAATTAATATTATTAAGTTACATCTAGGAGATTTTGTCCTATAAAACGTAAGGGGTTCTTCGAGATAAAGTTTTATTTTCGACGAATACTTGGTACTACTGTCCGATATTGAAAATTATCCTACCGTTAGAAATGTATATTATTCACCAGTGCTATAGAGCTTGTTTGGAAAATTTTCAACAGTTAAATGTAAATGGAATTGGCAAAAAATCTATAGGGCGTGCGCTGTTTCATCGGTTTGAAATAAAAGAATATAATCTTTAACAAACATATTCATAAGTTTTACAAAAAAGATCGCAACACCATATATGTAGTCTGTCAGAAATAGAATAAATTTGACAAGATTAAGTTTTGGTACAGATTTCATGTATACTTTACAAATTCTAATAAAATAAACAAATTATAATGGGAATGTAACATAGGTAAAGTTTCGTTTATACAGTATGTTTTAACTGATGAAGTTAATCAGAAGATAATTCGAAATATAAACCTGCATAATTATTGCGTTGTCGCTACCGCTGGCTCTACGCAAATAAAAAACGGGCGCGAAAGTGAGCGGCACAGGAGCAATCCAAGGGGTAATGGGAAGACATTTATCGTCCATATATGTAGATTATTTTTTATCTTAATTGGACCCCGTAGGTGATGCTCCGAACGGGTTTAGACTTATTTTAAAAGATGTCAAAAACATATCAACTGCATATATGTTTGAGTCAGGGCCTGGATAGTTTGGATTCACAATTGGAAGCGGCAGATGTAACTGTAATCGGGTTTTACGTTTTTTAAGATTTTTTGCGTTATAAATTACAAATTGGAACCGGTAATAACCAATTTGCTGCAGACGAAGTTGCACGGTCAGCTAGTTGCATATAAAGCTTTTCATTACTTCATACCAAATAGTACAATTTACCATTTTTTTATTTATAGGTTACCTGAACTGTCAGTACCTATTGAGTACTTAGTGATCATTCAAATATTTTTCAAGAATGACCACGTCAAATTGAGAGAAGTTTTTTTTACTAAATAATATATACAATAAAAGCCACCAAACTATAACCAGCAATTAAGGTGCAAAAGGATATTTGTATCCTTTCACGTTACATCCGTTTTTTCCTAATTGTTTACTACTTTTTAATTCCTTGCTTAATGTACTTAATGCATTACCTATACCTACGTCGAGAAGCTAGGGCAAATTTTTATTTTGTATTTATATAGGCAAACACATTACAATGGGTTGGTACGGACGCTGGTCTCAAATCAGTTTTTTTCTAACGGCCCTTGGCATTGGCAGTTAAATAATGATTTAGGACATAAAAGTAGTCTCCTTTACCAACTTATACCCTCTTTTGTTTCCATCCACACCTGCTTTCGCTTTGGAAAGCTTTACATCCAGTTCATGGCGCTAGATTTCAATGATTTCTGAGCTAGCCGCAAAGGCTAAGTAGTGGAAAGTATGGTCACTTAGCGTGTTCAACGTGGATTAGGGACGATCATTATTTTGTATGGAATGAAAACTATTTTCGATTTATGGCGTCCTCAAATAGCTGTTGTGTACTTTATCCTTATACACTTTTTTCACGAAGTGTTCTGTACGCGTCAAACTTTTTGATCGCTTTGAAAAAGATACGGAGAACACAAATTTAGATGTTAGAGGGATGTGTAGGAGGTGGAGATAGAGCAGCCTCGCCGGTGCGCTTTCCTGGTCTTTTTGTTACCCACGCCGACACGTTTTATATGAGTGCTATTTGCAGTACAGTCACATTCAGAATAATATCGTTGTCAGTTATGTTATTGATATGTTAGTTATTTTCTCTCTTTATTTTTACTTGTTGATATTTGTTATTATTAGAAGGCTCGTCCACTTAGAAAAATGATACTTCTACGGAAGGCGTTGTCCTATTATAAATAAATGTTTATCACGAATTTTGTATTAATTAACACCAATGTCGGGACATACATAATATCTACACAGTATATGCTATCAAATACACCCTAAGAGGCAGAAAGAATTACTTATGGAGATCATTCAATTAAATTACGCTATCACACAAAACTACCAACCAGGTGGTTATCAAATGTTGTATAGTTAACTCATTCCATAAAACGTGCGACATATTCTTTACTAAAAGAAATCATTTTAAAACAGCGATAGAGGCATATCAGTCTATTCACAAAATACAGCTTTAATTGGTTCAGTATTTCTCTTTATTTTTTTCCACTCTCTCACTTTTTGTTACTTTGTTATATTCCTAATGTTTTAATTTAAAGTATGATTTAAGAGTATCATTTAATTTCATTATTTTATTACTTTTCCTATTTCAATTTCTTTATTTTGGTATTATTATGTTAAATCTTTAAATATGTAAAATAGTTTAATTTTTACTTTATGAATATTTATATTTATGTTGGAGCATGCCGTGGTTGTCTATAAATATGACTACATTTATAATGAATCATAATAGTCCTACTTTTTATATATTTACTAGTGTATTGTCATGTTGACGACCCTAAAATAAATAAATAAATAAATTATATAGTATAAATCAAAGTTCTCTACCACGTGTCTGTCTGTTCGCAATAAACTCAAAAACTACTAAACGGATTTTATGCAGTTTTCGTTATTATTATTTGTTTATTTTCATCTTAAGCTTTATTACAACAATATTCTATATGTATGTATATATATATATATGTCCGCTCAATTTAAATAAACGGGTTTTTGTAAATTTTCTGTTCAAAGCGTTTACAAGATTCTACATAATCGGAATCATTTCACACATACAATATTTTGTAAAAGTTGCAACGTGGTGGTTATACTGCCACATCTCAATTACTTAATATAATAGGCAAACGTGTACTTGAACCATAATTAATTAAAATAGTATTTATTATTATATTGTACGTATAACATCGAGACAACTTAAGAATTAATATTGTAATTTTAAGTTTGTATAATAACGTTTTGATTTTGTTTTGTATTTAACCTCTCGATTGTACTATGCATAAAGCCGAACTTAAAGCAATGTTCAGAGCAGTCAAGAAGCTGTATCGTTACTATACAAATTTCACTCCATATCGTACCTCCACGATATAGCTCTTTTCGAATAGTGATAGTGCGCGTTTTTTTTTAAATAATTTATTTAATATATTTTTATTTATTCACTGTTGTTCAGTGTATGATAATATCGATATATAGATGATGGTAGGGCTTCTTCTAAGTCCGCTTAACTAGCCACTGTTTGAAACTTGTTTGAAAATAAAAAATATTTCATTGATTTTTTTTTAATCATATGACAATTCTAGTATCGTATAAATTGATGAGTCATTTAAGCTTTCTGTATTCAAGTAAGAAGTATAAAATTTTATAAAAAATGATCTTGTGGTTTTTGAGTGAAACCCAGGCATATACACAGACAGATTCCATTTTTTGACATCATTTGACGACTTACACATTGAAATGAAGTGTTTATTTAAATAATAATTAATACCAATAATTATTTTTTAACTATTTGCTATAGTTTTTTTTTTTCAAAATTTACTGTTACATAACGCTATTCATAATAAATATGACGTTCTGTGTGTTTGCATATCTGAATTTTGATCAAGTGACTTCACAAATTTTTATGAAATGTAATTCGAGAAAACACAAATATATAATAGTAAAACTTAAAAATATGTCTAACTTAATCATTGATTATGAAATTTTCTACACGAGGAAGTATTCGTTATTTTGGAATTGATAAATGGTTGATAAAAATTATCCGTAACACGTTTGAGGATCATAAAGAAAACGCTATTTTGTGGAGCAATAATTTCGTAAAAAAATATGTAGTTATACTTTATTCGATAAAGCGAAAGAACCATATAGTTATAGTTAGGATTAGGTATGTATAGAAAGAGCTTATCTCAGCAGTGTGTTATTTTTTGTTGCATAAGTTAAAAATTAAGAAGGTACGTAAATAAAGTAGAAAAACAAAGTACGTAACTACGAAATTGAGTAATTACGTAATAATATGTCTAACTTGTAACAGTTTTTAATGATGTATCTATAACTGTAAATTGAATATTATATTCAACATTACGTAAATAGTTCAGTAAAGCAAATAAATCGTTTACATATACAACCTTATTTCTGTACTCAAATACCTGACGAACGTTTTAATATTTTCATGCAACGTGAAAGTTGCTACCTACCTTTTGATGTCTATGCGGGGCGAGAGCGAGGGTACCACCCTACTTGGTAAGGTTACTATACACCCACGCCCCTCTGCTTTATCGACCTGCGCAAGCAAGCTGTGTCGCGACTATGGCTGCCTATATATAGGTGTACCTTTGCTGAATTTAATCTCTATTTTCATATCGACTTATATTATCACATTTATATTCCATTTTTGGTTTATTTTTGTACATGGTAAAAATTAAATAAAACATAAGATTTTTTTTCGAAAACTACATGCAAAAACGAAGAATACTAAAATAAAATTGTCGTTTGGTCTTTTTTTCGACCAAACATTAAGAAAATCTACTCTAATTGGCTGCATAAATAAATTTTATATGAATCCATTAGAAATAAATTTTAATAAAAGCTAAAATTGAAAATAATAATCATCCCGAAATATTTTTTTTTTGTATTTAGTTTTTTATTTCCAAAAAGTACTTTTCATAACACATTAAAAAAACTGAAAAGTCAATTAAAAGAAGGTATAAGGTTATTTTTTTTAAATTCATAACTTTTTTGATTGGGTAATGAAATTCTGAAAAATATTTTGGCTAGTGTAGAAAAAGTTTTAGAAGAAACAAAAGGAGTTCGGTTCAAAATTGATCCATTTGGTATGGAATGCTCATATATACATATACCTATAATATAACTCTTTAATGGAAGCATATATAGCGTTGTGTGTACTCCCTAGATACAGCTTGATTATAATGAAACGCACTATTCGTGGTTTCATTATTAATATACCGATCACTAATACCGATCGAACATACAGTTATAACGCACATTTTAACACTATGAATTCATTCATGTTATAAATATACCGCAATAGTTCTGTGCTGTATGTCAATTTATTTATTTTCGCAGTATAAATAGAAGAGAAATGTGAACTTGGATTTCTGTAATATCCCATGTCTTATTATAAATACTTGGGAATACTCGTATCATATTTGTTTTTTTTTTTTATTTGTTCAAAACTAGTAGAAAAGAAGCCGGTTTTTGTAAATCGTACTTTAGGAACATTCCAATATTTAGAAAAATAATTTAGACAACTCATGTATCTACACGAAGTAACGTAATTAGTTTCAACGTTTGTTATGCCAGTATATACACTTATATATTTTATACGGTATGTACTGAATTCTGCGTATATTACATACACGTAATTCTGAGTTTTCTTTCTTTTATTTTTCATTATTGGCAACTTAGTCCTCTTCAAAGACTATTACTGCCATTTTCACGTAAGCCCTTAATAAAGACTAATCCTGAAGTTTAATATGCAAATAATCTGAGTTTAATGCTGGTAAATTCGTGTCTAAATAAAATCACGGAAGAAAAAGTTTACAAATATGTCTAAAACAACGTTGAATATTTCAGCTCACTGAACTTTTCATTGAAAATTATCAATAAATTATTTATTTCCACTTATTTTTCTATTTCATAATTGTATTCGTTTTCAAAATAGAAAGAAAAACTTAAATTTTATGTGAAACCTGATATTCTTTACCTAGAGATTCTTAAAAGCTTAAAGTACAATTAAACCGCAAAGAACTGCGGTATGTATATAAAATACTATAGAAAGAAACGTGGGTCTTACTGAAATTTTTAATCGCCTTTATAAAGGTAATATAATTGTGAAACAACGCAGTGAACGATTTATTTGTTCAACATTCAGTCTAACTTCGCTAAAGTAATTCAGAAAGTAGATGGCGTCATTAAGCTGGTATCTCCGTTCCCCTCCCTCAGACCCTATCGCTGTGTTATGCCGCGGCAAGAACGCCGCTATGCCCCTTGTTCCGCACCTCAAGCTCTCCCCCTCTGTCGGCCATACAATATCGCCTCGAACAAGTAGTTTGTCGAGTCGAGTTTCACGCGGAAACCGGGTACGGCGAGCGGCGGCGCCGCCATGTTACAAGACAGTAAAACTGGCAACGTCGCACCAGACATCGACCGATTTTAATAGCTTTCTTGGGGCGTTGATTATTTCTTGCACTTTTACAAACATTATACGTAGATAGGATATTAGTTTATATCAAAGGAGAGTGTCACAATTTTAATATAACGTAATGTTCGTTTTGTTTGACAGATGTTATACACATTGCATTCATTTATTGATGTTCATATTAAAAGTAAAATGAATTAAACATTATATTTTTGTTACCCAAAAATACAAATTGTTATTCCTTATGTTATCTAGGGCAAGATGATATATTATTTTTAGGTTTCTAGAACCTTTATATTACATTATTACACGGTCTATAAATAATTAATCACAGCCAATTCATTTTTAATTTTATAGAAGTATCATGGTAACCGAAAGTACTGATCACAAAATTTGAAATGTAAAGTTAGGTAAAATAATGTACGTGACTGTTTTAATTTTTACACTTTGTTTTACTCAACGTCTTTTTAAAATTTCAATTTACTTACAAACTCTAACGGTTGATAGTGCGGGAATACCTTATGTTGGAAACGGAAAACTTTAGTATATTCTGGTAGTACTACTACACGTAGTGGAAAAATACAGAACTATAAATGTATCTCTATTTGAAATTTTTATGGTTCTCAAGCGCGTGCCGTTCATTTATAACAGACACTTGGATAGCACTAAAATATTTAGTTGTGAGGTAAATCCCCTTTTTTAGTATAATATAATATATGATCATTATTAATAAATATATAGTAATTATTGTGTTATATTACTATAAACTTATTACAAAATTTTGATATCAACATGATCTGTTTCGATTTTTCTAGTAAAGTCGAGGTACTAGTAAATATCGTCGATTATCTCCAATATACGTATTCATAAATGGTCTACATAGCACAGCAATGTATTTAAGTTCGGCGTGATATAGATAAACAGAACGAGTGGCGAGCAACAGAACGGCAACGTCGCATTGATGTTGCTAGCAGAGCAACTGCGCATTTTTTACTATACTACCTCTCGCTCACTCTCTGGCATTATATTGACGTCCTCTATTGCTCGTCCGGTTAGCGTTGTCTCCCAATACACGTTGGCCAACGGGTTTTACCAAGGCGTTGGCCAAAAAACAATGACAATGTTTATACGTTATCGTTCTATATTTTATATTTGAGCACTTTTGATAATGACTGGTGTTCAAATTTCTTAAACAATGATGATTGCGGGAATTTATTTGTTCAACATTTTGTGTTAGTATTTAGAATTTAGTTACCCATAAAATCCATCACTGCTTATATTTCGGAAAATAGTTTTTATATTTATTTTTCATAAATTAAGTAATTGTGGTTTCAAAAGCAGTTCTCATACTCATTTCACTTACGACTTTTGTGTAATGTTACAGAATTATAAAAATATTTATAAATCTAAATTTGATTGTTTGTTTTATTGTGTGTGAAATACATTCAAACAAAAATAAACGACAAAATAATGTTTCTTACTTGTTTTTTTTTACCATAATCAAGCAGAGTTCGGACAACAGACTGGTAACAGTGGTCACTGACTATACAAGTTTGGAGTAGTCATTTATTTCGTGTTAACATTAAATACTAAATTTCGCTAAACCGGTTAATCGAAATTTTTCCTTAAATTATGTTTCGTCTATGTTTGTCCTCCATGAATATATATAATATGGAATATATTATATTGATATTATTTAAAAAAAAACAGACATTTTAAACAGAACTTATTTTGGTCATTTAGATGCGAGAACAGAAATCGTAGGCTACGAATTATTTATTTATTTTTAACCTTCAAGATTTTTAATACAAGTCGTTTACTCATATGATATATAATGTGATGTATAAGTCTTGTTTAAAACATGTAGTGAAGAATAAGATGTTTATTTCGGTTATATTAAGCAATTTTATTTAATGAGATGTCTGTTTTTTTTCACCAAAGACTAAAACATAAATTTTATTGTAATTCTTTGATTATGTAACGGCCTTAATAAATATTTATTACTTTGAAAAATATGGTTACGGAAATTACGTCATAAAAACAGAGTGATTGTTTATATATCCCAGTTATGAAATTTATACAAGTTGTTGAATAAATACCGTACATCTTAACCAACCAAATTTTATTGAAATATCTCAAACACTCTCCAAGATAGTTACGTGTAGTCTTTATGATGTTACAAATATTCATTAAACAGGAGATTCAGTTCGAATTATAGTCCTGACACTACCCACAGGTACATACAAATAATGCTCAAAAAGTAAAAAAGGGTATATATTAGACTAATGACGGAGATAATAAATCAGCGCTTTAAAAATACTTACTTTTGATATGTATTGTTTTTATTACATTAACATTTTTTTTAAATTTATTATGGACATAGCTAACAACAAACAAATATGGTTCAGAGGTAGATTTGTTCAAATATCACGTCGATCGTAGTAGATTCAAGACCCTACAAAAAGTTTGTCCTTGGCTGAAGGAAATCATTGTGTTGAAACCATAATAACACAGGTAGCATAATTAAACATGTTCATCTGGACCTTAAAACATTCTGCTTTCGAAATAACGAAACTTTCCTCAATTACTCCATACTCGAATTGGAACATTCTTGCGTGAACAGAAAGAAATCTTGACCTTGTGTTTTGGGACAGTTTTGCTGCTCCAGTTGTTCGAAAAGTACGTAGAATTAGTTCTGGCATCTTTCTTACCGTAATTTCATTTACGTTCGTATTTCTGAGTTTTAAAAGTCTGTAACGAGCATCGTATAAGCATTTTCGGAATATATTTATGACTGTTAAACACTCGTTTTGGTATTGAAGTGCAACGATTACGATCTTGACTTAGAGGTATAAAGCCCTTAGATGTAGTTATAGAAACCTGTCTCCTTTAGCATTTGAAGTCATCTAGAATCTGCGGTACACGGAGTGTATGAGCGATTTCACATTACATATGCACTTCGTCGGTAAGAGCCACGATCCTTGTTATTCCAGTTGTCTAGCAATATTATTTTGTATTTTAATTCAGTAATTAAACAAATAATAATCCAAGTTTCACAGTCAAAAATGTCCTAGAAGGACGACAAACTGAATTCGGAACCATGCAATTACAGCGATTTTAAAATATTGTTCTTTTTAATCTATTGGATATCTATAATACATATTTATATGAAAAAGGAGGGTATAAAATGTTTCATTAATTACATGGATTTAGTAATTTGTGACTATAGTTATAAAATATGTATTTAATTTTTCTTTGTCACAACTAAATGGACTTCGAATTAAACTAAATATAAAGTAAATTAGAATAGTCTTGTATAATATTTCCGTCTGTTTAAATATTAATATATATATAATTTTCAAAGTGTTTTTGATGATATTAAATTAAAAGCAATAATGTCATTACTTTCTATTTCAACATCAGAGCTGAGGGTGATCTGATATTATCATATGCGTTTTTGTGAAAAACTGCGTAGGGCCATTTCACTTATGGGAATAACGAATAACTACATTATCAAGTAACTTATCTCTACACACAACAATCGTTGTGGGACTACTTTCGGTTGTGGTTTTTTTAAATGTGTATCGAATAAAATATCTATTATTTAGAGGTTATGCTGCATTGTAATGAAGCTTAATATACATTATTATTTTTTGCTTATGTATGCATGTTTTCTGTTGAATCTAGTAAACTTTTTTCAGAAATATGTGCCCAATGTGAACACGCACAGTTTTGCCACTCACCATTGGTAGGTAAATGATGTTATTTCTTTTTGCAGCTATGGCCGAGTCCAGAATGTCAAATTATTGGGTCGAACTGAAAATGCCACTGTTGGCGTGGGTAGCAACGGGAATAGTGGCATCTGCGCCACTGTTGCATTCATGGATATTAAGTCTGCGTCAAAGGCACACAACGTGGAGCACGTACTGGACGAACGTACGCTTACTACCGAGTATTATGAGCCAGCTGCGATACCATCGGCTGCGGGGGCACCCTCGGCCGGCTCCTCACCTGCCGGCTCCGGTTACTCGGGCTCTTCGTCCTCCGTGAATTCAACTCCTGCTCCTGCCACTGTGTCGCGTTACCATATGACGTAAGTATCTGTTGCTTAAAATTTTATTGCCTCATAATAATTCTATTAAGTTGTTCATATTCGAACTGTTGACATTATAATTTTACAAAGAAATTATTATTTAAAAATATTTTTGCTAATGTAAATTGTGTTACTGTGTAATTTATGTACATTGAATTCATTCTTTTTTGACTAATTGAAAAACAAAATGACGAATATGAATAAATTTGATTTCCTACTTCATAAAAACGAGTACTAGGCTAATATTATCTTGGTCTACATATTCGTTCGTCTATTTGAATGTTTGTTTCTATACTTCGAGTTAAACCACGAGTAATGAACTACAATTTGCGATATGACAAGCAAATTATTGGATGTACGTATGTATTTATTATTTTTAGTCAGTGTTGTTACTAAATGCTGGTTTATGTAATACTTAACATAAATGCTAGCGAAACTGCTTGATATGTGGATTTTTTGTTTTATTAAGAATGCATGTATAATGTTATTCACGCACGAGTTTCGGTGCCGCCGCCGCCATACTCATTAGTCGTCCATGAAGTTTGTTCACGGATTGCAGTGATCAACTTGGATTGCAGTGTGTGGATATCACCGAAAAAGTGATACAGTGAAGTGACATAATGTGAGTGTTAAATTTAGTGTTGGAGTGCAGTGAACTCGGTTGTTCCCTAATATTTTGAAGGCGAATATTCGACGATACATAATGTTAATAGTGGCTGGCGGCGGCTCCATGTGTTTTCTTGCACCTTGTCAATAACTGCGTGTCTGTCTATAGTATTATTGTTTTGTTTAAAACTTAATGTAACGTAGCTCTCTAGTATTAATCTATATTAGTCATTTTATTATAGTTTGTACTTTCAGAATATTTTATATCTCTTTAAATAATTCGAAGACGTATACATATGCTATTTTAAATGCACTATTAAACCTAATCGTAACGTATTATATGTCATTAAGATATAACTTTTAATTACACTCGACGTATAGAATTTTAAACAATAATACGTAATATTAGAACAATGAAAAACATTTAAAATTGTATGGTCATGCTACAATATTAACTCGTATAAAATCGAACAAACATCGTAAAGCTTTAAATAAGTTATTCCCCAAGAGTTATGTTCGCATTATGTATCTTGTTCCTGTATATAATATAGGTAACGAGATTCTAGTCAACATTCTCCCTATGTGTAAGTCAGTACTACCTACTATTATTATTGGAGCATGATGTTAGGTGATGTCGTGTTCGAAGATAGTAATATGCTTAGTTTGCAAAAAAAAAATGTCTCAAGTATAACTGCCAGAACTATGAAATTCAAAATATCATAAAAAATATAGTACTGTAGGTCTGCGTATTTACAATACAATAGTAATAGGTATTACACTAACTACACAAAAACGTTATAAAACAGTATTTTTCTCTTAATACAATTTTTTCAATTTATTTTAGTCGTTACCCTGTAGGTCAATAGCATCACTTGAATCGGACCCAATAGGTGTAGGTAACGTGTGACGTCTTAATTCATGTGATAAAATCTGTGAGCTTGTATATTTTGCTAGAGTTCGTTTATTCGCGATGGTGTGAAATTATCAATTTATCATTTTTTTAATTGCGATAAGTTCGGTTCAATCAAGTCGAATTCGCTGTATAAGATTCTAAATACTCCTACTGATTTTCTTCTGCAGTTTAAATTTTGTATTCCAATACCTATTGTGATGTTGTTCTAAGTTACATTTACATTCATTATTATACAAGGCCTGTGAATTTTCAGTAATGATATATTAATATCTAATGAAATTGATTGAGATATAAGTCATTCGCGAAAACATTTAGCATACGTGTTGAATTTCAATAAGCCTCGAAAGTTTTACCACGGCCTGGTTGTCTTATACGAGTGATTTTCCTGTTGTAGTTTGACCCAACTCATTGTCGAACACACATTATATGATATATATATATAATAAATCATGAAAAAACTGCAGATCAGATATTCTTAATCCCGAGAAATTGACGCGAGATTGATGTTAAGTTTTTAAAGACATGTTTTTAATTTGTACCAAGTAAAACGCACATTAAAACCACGATTTTACCACGATATTGTTATTTATCCTTTACTGCAAGCTCAATATATGTTTTTAATATTTACACCGAAATAAGTTACCTACCAAAGAATACTCTAATAAGTAAATTAATCAATTGTGAAATTACACTTTTCTTTTCTTCATGAAAAACGGGTAAAGTTGAGTAAAATTTGTAGTTTGAAATTAAGTAATACTTTTAATCATTTTATTGTTATGACATTGTTGTGTGTATACAAAGTCTCATTGAAAACGGTTGACATAAATTTTACTTTTGTAATACTGTCAATCTGGGTGTACGTTTGACCGATTAACGCGACATTTTTGTCAGTATTTGCGCTTTTAGTTTTCTTCTAATATCATCCTATATACATGAGTGAATGACTATAAAAAGCATTATTTATAATACAGAAGAAAATAACTTTTTGGGTGTGTCAACATTTTGAACTGATCATAAAAATATGCTAATACCTTAGCTTTATCGAACTGTTGATTGATTATTTTATAAAATAATGCGCGTAACTCATTCTATATCTATATTTTTTATATCTTTATTCATATCATTTTATTACATTTTTAGTAAAGTAACGCCATTACATCAAAGTTATTGGATGTATTTTTATAAATCATAAAATATACTCATGATTTAATTTATAAGATAGCTAGTTTAAGATGCTCCATAAAGAACTGCGGGTTTTGGCTAGTAAAGGAATATGATAACCCATAATAAGGTAATATTTATAATAATTGATTTTAATTTGATTTTGTTTAGTAATAAATATTAATATAATAATATAAAATTCAGTCCGATTTATTTTGAAATAAAGTTGGGCTATAAAATGGATATTAAACTAACTGTTCTCTTATATAAAGCATATAGTCTCGTTTATTAGGCATTATTTTAAACAGACGAGTGTCAGGTAATGTTGTAAATAAGAATATTATATTGAAATTAATTTTATTGTTTCTAGATACAGAAAAAATACTTAGGAGTCTTCTTTTTTGAAAAGTATGTGCTGTTAACGTAATGATATCAACCGAACAGCAAAATTAAATACGACCTGGTTCTCATATAAATATTTTGAAATATTCACTTTGTCGACTGCGTTTAATTCTGTTAGGATTAACGCCTGAACGTCGCTAGACTGGTCACCACGTATCCCACCAATATCATAATCCTATCGTAAATAATTAATGATAAAGTTATGTAAAGAGATGATCAGTGTTAAGCAGTGATGATTGCATACCGAATTATGAGAAGTTTTTTTTAGGACGATGAACTTTCAAACTGGCATACAGATTAGGTCAAGTGGTCATTTTTGTCTAAAAAAACTTAAAACAAGACAAATACTCTTGCCCATAGATATGATAAATTCCTGTTCTTTAGGTATCAATTAGAAAACCTCATATGCTAGTGCGTATTATCAGCAATATCTATACTAATATTATAAACAGGTAAAGTTTGTGAGTTTGTGACGTTGTAGGGGGTAATCTCAGGAACTACTTGTCGGATTTGAATAATTCTTCCAGTGTTATATAGCTCTTTCTTTGCGAATGGTTATAGGCTATATATCATCACGCTAAGACCAATAGGAGTGGAGCACAGATGAACAATGTTTCAAAATCGGGATGTCTTTTCTTTTTGATAAATGCTGCGTGTTAGTGTATCTATTCCACGCTAACGAAGTCGCGGGCAGAGGCTAGTCCTTTATACACTCAATATCAGTAAGTGTGAGCTAATGCTGAACTCAATATAGAGATTTGGTCATGTTCATTAGTTGGAGTCTTTCACAGTTCCTATCTTCTACTCGTGAAGTAATTAAATTGCTTGTAGTTGTATTTATAATAAACAACAATAATAGTAAATAGTTCATTACCAAAAAGGTCCTTCATTCATATCTTCCTCTTGATAGATATAATTACGTTTATACAGTAAAAAAATGTCGTAATTACAAATAAATCGACAGTGACATTTTAGTATCATAAGTTCTGGTTCCAAAAGTTCTGTATAGGGAAATAATAACAAAACTCTTTTTATATATAATAATTTACGATAAAGAGAGTGAACTCCGTTATATTCTCTGCTTAGTTTTTTTAGATAGACAGGAAAATATTGGGCGATTTCTTAATTCTACGGAGAACTTATGAAAAATTTACGTGCACTAGCACTGGAAGGAAGACCTATAATAAAGAATCATCGTATCAACGTTTCATAACTCTGCGAACTATTGTGTTCGTTTCTAGATGGTGTTCATCGTAAAAAATGACTCTAAAGGAGAGATTAGGTCGAACAGCTTTTCAAAACACTCGCTATGATACGTATGATAGAACAAGTTCTACGAGATTATCTCTACACAAGTAGATTGATTAGGTTTACCTTAGTAATGTCTGCATCATTCACAATACGAATAGTCAGTTTCTGCAGTATTTTCAAGGGCATCAAGTAAATGCCTTTTAAATCAACCTCTGAGATACAAACAGTATTCCAATTATATGGTACAGGGAACGGGCATTATATCCGTCGCAACTTCTTGTTCCGACTTTTTGAGACGCCCAGTCCGTTAGTGGCATCCGCCGCAAACTATGAACCCGTACCTAACGCTGCGCGTTATAAAAAACGTTCGCGACACATTTTTACCGACCTTCCTGATTCAATCACGTCAGCGAACGATCAGTACCAGCCTGTCTCTCGAAACAGAGCGTGTTCACGCCCACGCCCGCGTAACCACAGATCACGCCGCCGTGGTCTACAAGATACACAAAGATTATGATAATCATCAAACTAATGTTATGGAAGTAATAAATTAATAATATAAATTCCTATTTATGTCTCATTGAAATCTATATTATTATGTATGTTTAATAGAATGGCGTTAGTGTTAATGTGTCTCTCTTACATGTTGGCGCTTGGCGCTAGTATCTCGTGTCTTGAATATGACGAGTGGCACCGGAGGTGGGTAGATATGATCATAAGTCTAAAATGCAACATAAAAAAAAATTAAAATAAGTATCAATTTAAATCTAATTTTTTGCTTCTGATTTATAAAACGTATTAAACACTGATTACTAGATAATATTAAAACAACAATTATCGGTCCAAATTTAAGAACGCGGGACGAAAAACTATATTATGTCAATATTTTTTTGAGGCTTTCCACTAAAATCCCTTAAAAAAACCTTATGAAACTCGAAAGTTTATTTTAAAATCAACCGTTTTCTTAGCTCTCCAACCATGCATAAAATCTATGAACTTATCTCAAAGAAACTGAAAAGAAAAATGATCATAATCATCAATGTAAGGTTTCATATATATTAAAAAACTTTTTAACAAAAAATTAAACCGCCGAAAAAACTGAAAAGCAAAAAATAATAAACCTTTTACTTTATTCATCTTAATAACTAAGTTCTTAAACTAATGTAAGTATACCTAAGAAATTTTAAGTCGGCGCCAATCAAGCAAATTAATTAATTACGTAAAGCGTGATGCGCGGCGGCGGCGCAGCGTGACACACCCCTTGCATGCCGAACGCTTACGAAGTAACCCGAACGGGCACACACGTTACCGCTGAAGATCTCACATTGTGTTTTTAATTTGATTTGTTTTTTTTTTGTGAATTTAAGTAATCTAATGATCTTTGTTCATTGGTTGTTTGGCGTCGACTCAAAATTTCTTAGGTATACTTACATTACTTTAAGAACTTAGTTATTAAGATGAATAAAGTAAAAGGTTTATTATTTTTTGCTTTTCAGTTTTTTCGGCGGTTTAATTTTTTGTTAAAAAGTTTTTATTTTATAATTTTTTGTGGCTATGATCTTACTAATTACTACAAGCTTAATTTATTTGTAATACACAACTCAGAAGCAGAATTATAAATCATGCCCGGTTTTCTTACCCTTGGGTTTGCTATTTTCATGTTTACATGTATATGGGATCAACTTCTGGGTATACTCTTTCAAATCAAAAGATAATAATTTAATTCGGACTATTCTGTCTAAAGGTATGCGCGGTCATAGACATAATCAGTGCGTGAATAATCAATCATTGTCGATTTTCATACTATTAGGGTTGAAATTTTTTTCCCAAATTTAAATGGGACCAACTTCGA
Organism: Antheraea mylitta; assembly: GCA_014332785.1. NCBI lineage: Eukaryota > Metazoa > Arthropoda > Insecta > Lepidoptera > Saturniidae > Antheraea > Antheraea mylitta. Next base: position 6,778,490 of record JACEII010000004.1, on the reverse strand, counting down.
AGTATACCCTTTCAAATAAAAAAAAGAATTATTAAAATCGGACTATACTGTAAGTGTAATACACAACTCAGAAGCTGAATTATAAATCATACCCCGTTTTCCTACCCTTGGGGTTGATTTTTTTTATGTTTACATGTATATGGGACCTACTTCTGGGTATACTCTTTCAAATCAAAGGCTAATAATTCAACTCGGACTATTCTGTCTAGAGATATGCGCGGTCATAGACATAATCAGTGCGTGAATAATAAATCATTCTTGATTTTCATACCCTTAGGGTTGAATTTTTTTCCCAAATTTAAATGGGACCAACTTCGGAGTATACCCTTTCCAATAAAAAAAGAATTATTAAAATCGGACTATACTGTAAAAAGTGATCATACATAAAAAAAAATATATACGCGACGAATTGAGAACCTCCTCCGTTTTTTTCGTCGGTTAAAAATGAGTTGTCTATCGCTTTGGGATCTAAGACTAAAACGAAATGTTCTAAATAATCGCCAGAAGAAAAATAACTTTTTTTTTTATAGGAAACTATGCACTAGGATTTTTCTTGGCTTGGAACTAAATGAAGTTATTTATTTCCATGTTTGATATGCGGTGCAAAGGATGATTAAGCTACTTGACAATATTTTCTCGTGTTTTATTTTGTTATCCTCCGATTACAAATACACTTGTTCCGAACACTCACAAAAAGTGCTGTTATCTTAATAATAAAGAATATGACGCAAAGATAACATCTCATAGATTTGCAGAAAGAAAAGATTAGGGCGAAAATACAGAACCTTGAGGAATTCCAACAATTACTAACGTTGCTGTGAGTTATAGTTTTGAGTAGGACAAGGATTATTCGTAGGTGTAAATTAACAGAGATCTTATACGAGTTGCTGGGAAATCCCTATAAGAGGAATGTAAGGTACTAGATTCTATATGACGGACATTGTTATGTTGAGCCTTGTCATGAGGCCATCGTCATGCTTATTATTAATTAATCTCCCTCAGCGGTACAGTACATATGCCAGAAAACATCCATTCAACGATGGATGGAGAACGGAATTTTGACGACTATTTAAAAAATATATCCCCTGTGTGGTATATACGTTGGATATTTGTAAAAAACGCGATTTATTAAAATAAAACTGTAAATTGAATGTATCTAGTCACGTCTCAGAATATTATCTCGTATTCTGATTTTTTAATTAAACTACACATTTTAAAAGAAAAAGGCACATGGAGATTATAGTACATCAGAGTGAAGTGAAAAAAGCAAATATTTACTTGCATTCGTGTAAATCAAAGTCTTCCTATCTATATGTATATTCCCATTATCTTTATATTTGTTCTAATTATTTATCATTTATTCATTGAATAAGAACTCTGAATGCAATATTAAACTCTTTGAAGTAAAAAAAAGAAAATTGGTTAGGAATGCTGTATTATCTGCTATATGAATATCTCTTTTTTTTAAAAAAAGATCATTTCATTACTATTTATTACAGCGTGTTGACTAAAATCAAAAAATCTCCACGAACTCTACTTATTTAAATGTTCGAAATCGAAATGTTAGATGCATCAATTTCTGTAAAAAAATTTAATAAACACACCTTAACAAAGTTCATTTACATTTAATGAAGTTAGGAAGTATCTTCAAAATATAAGTAGGCGGTAGTTACACAAAAACGCGCGCGTCGTCGTTAACGTTGCGCCGACGTCTAACGACATGATTTTAAATGGAGTTGCTGTTTTGTGTTACGTAAACTACATTTGCATAAAACATTAATTTGCCGCTCAATCTTGCATCATCACACATTACAAACATAACCTGAAAGACAACCTATATTGGTTATTGTACGGAAATGGATAATAATAAAATCGCAGTTTTTCGTTAGAAGATAGACGAGCGCGAGAGCTATAAAAATAAAAAATGGCTCGCTGTACGAAGCTGTCAAATGGAACATGGCAAATGGAAAATTGAATCGTTAGGAGTAGTATCTATTCCTGGACCTAACCTTTTACTGAACAGTTTAGCTGTCTCTGATCTTCAACAATTAAACTATATTACTAATGTAAATGAACGCATACTAGATTTAATTTTTTGTAATAGCACAATTGCATAGGACGTATCTGTTCATACCACAAATGATCCTTTACTTCCAATAGATTCCCATCATCCGCCATTAATCGTTAATATATATGAGTACTCCAAACGCATCCTTCATTCAAATAAGAATCTTGGTCTTAACTATTATAAATGTGACTTTGATGCAGTTAATAGGGAATTAAATAGCATAGAAGGGTCCTATTTTTTTAATGACAATAATGACTTTGAGCATATGATTGATGTTTTTTATAATGTTTTGTTTGATGTTATTAACAAACATACTCCACATCGTGAACCACGTAATGAAAAGCGATCAGAGAAAAATCTAAAATTCATAACAGATACAAAAAAATACGGCAATTTAAGAGATAAATTAGAATTTAACATTCTGAGAAGTCGTTGTGACGTATTAATTAAGGATTGCTTTAATAATTTTAAGAAAAACGCAGCTGATAATCTGCGTATACAACCAAAATACTTCTAGAATTTCTTAAAAAACTTGAAATCTAACAATAATTCAATACCAAATGACTTGTAATGACTTGTATTGATTAGATCTTAAGAAAGGACCTGGCCCAGACTTGATACCATCAGTCCTACTATAAATGCTGTGCTCAATCATTGTGTCACTATCACGTATATCTTGACACTGGAGTCTTTCCAACTAAATGGTAAGAAGCATATGTAACTCCTATTCTTAAATCTGGAAAGGTTGAAGATATCACAAATTACAGACCTATATCCCTACTATCTGCTTGCGGTAAGGTACTGGAGTCAAAAGTGCACGATTTTCCATTTTATGATGATATTGAATTTGAATCAACATGGTTTAGTTAATTAAGTTACTGACGGGGTCATGTTACATTTTGAGGTTTTAATATGATACTAGATTACCTTAGATTAGACACTAGATTGTTTGCAACGTATCTCTTTTAATATTTGCTGGTCGCTTCAAACAATATACATAATAAATACACCACAAACGTTAGTTACCCCCCTTCTTTTGGTATCGCGGTAGGCAGGTAAATAATACTAAATAAATAAATATTGAACTTTGAGCCCCATCCATATATGTACTTTTAATGTTATCTTATTTTAAGGAAAATATTTTATTGTAACACTATTAAGTATTGTGTCCTTAGTCATCATTGAGATATAAATAACTCGGAAATATAACGATAATAATAGGCTAAATCCAAAGTTATAATTGACAGGACACTGGCTTCTTTGTTGTATTTTCAGAAAAAAAAAATACACTGTATACTACAACGGTTCATCTTCATCATATGTCCTTTCAGATACTTTTTAACCTCGGTAGTCCTTTCAGATACTCTTTAACCTCGGTAATCTATAAAAGGGAATGAAAGTAGATACGGATATGGATGATGTAGTACGAAGACATTTTAGTGCCGCGGGGGTTATTATATTGATGGAACAAAACAAATTTTGCGAGATTTGCTTCTCTTATGGAGGATTTCGTTTCTATTTTTTGTTTAATATATATACATAGCATGCTATAACAATAGATCATAATCTAAGTATCATTCCTCTTGTTTACCTCAAAATAAAGAGCACATGATCTTACTAACAAGAAGTTGATTTTCTTGGAGGCGAGGATGATGAGTCTTTTCGAAGTCGTACTCAGTAATTTATAATTTTTTGTTTCGAAAATTTCAATTTTCAACGTCTAATTCAGAGTAGTGGTATTATAATAGTTTAACAGATTTTTAGTAAGGTAAATCTTGAGTTACTCCCTCCGTAGTAAAAAATTACAAGAGATGTTTAATAATCGTGTTTAGATTTTTTATTTAATTTTGTCAACACGCTGTAACAGATAATAATGAAATGATCTTTTTTTTTTTAAAAAAAAAATATATATACACGATAATACAGCGTAGCCAACCAATTTTCTTTTTTAATTTCGAAGAGTATATCGCATTCCGAGTTCTTATTCAATGAATAAATGATAAATAATTATAACAAATATTAAGATAATGTGAATATACATATAGATAGGAAGACTTTGATACACACGAATGCAAGTAAATAATTCCTTTTTCCACAACACTCTTATGTTCTATAATCTACATGTGCCTTTTTCTTTTAAAATGTGTAGTTTAATACAAAAATCTTGTTCTTTATAAGATATATTATAATTTTAAAAACAGAATTACTATTCCTATCTAAATATTATATTATTATATTTTTTTAAACCTCATATTTTGGAAGTAGAATAAACTTGATCACATTTTTTTTCTCGAACTGACTACGCACGTGACCTACCAAGGTCTTAACAGCTTCACCCTACTACGGACTTAGATCACATAATAACATAAAAAGTATTAAGAATTAAATGAATAAGTAGAAATATACTCATCTGCATTTACAATCGGCAGTAAATAGAAGCGACAGAACGACATAATTATGTTTTTCCGATTGCTCAGAAAATACCTCCAAATTTTGATATTAAAAATTATTGTATCATAATATACTTCGATTATTTGAGTATGTTTCATTATTACCAAGAATTATTCATGATAACTTACCATTAAACTCAGTAACCTTTTTTTGAATACGAAATAATATTCTGAGATGCTACGTACATGTTTTTATGCGTTATTTGAATGGTTCATAGTATGTTATTAAAACGGTTTTGAAAAATATTGTTTTTTTTTTTTGTAAACTATCAAGTGTTGTCTATTTTTAAAAGTACTATTAATATTTTTTATAGTGTTTCAATTTTAGGATCACGTATATTTCCCGTGTACAAAGTTCTTTTTTTTTTTTTTTCCTCGATCTGACTACGCTATTGACCCAGCAAGGCCTTAACAGCTCCACCGGACTACTAAGGCGAGCGCTTAAGGCACTCAGCCGATTTTACATTAGCAACCAGCTCAAGGGTGCACGGCACACCTCGGCTTGGCTGTTGCCCGCTGCATATAAAATCGCGACCTATCTAAGCTAACTTAGCTAACTATTCATATATGTTTGAGTTGCTGAAACGTACATGAGTACCAAGCATATCCGCCTCAACAACTCCTCCATATATTTTTTGTCGGAAAAATTGAGAGTTTTTCAGTTCGATAAGGGAAAAAAAAATTAACAAAAATAACCCTTCCACCAAGAAGTGTAGTGTGTAGGCGTGCACGTGTGTGGAGGTGATCGTGTAGTGTTGTAGCAGTGATGTATGGGTGTGTCACCGTATCGCGCAAGCAACGCACTCAAGGGCTCCCTGCCGAGGGATCGAACCTAGGCTTGAGCCGCTGCAGTGGGAGGCCTAATCGGGTGTGCGAGAGCGAAATTAACCCCCAGACCAAACAAAGTTCATTAAGGCTGGTTATGAATTTTTTTTTTAATAAATATAGACGTAGTATTCATAATTATTATATCGCATAATTATATATGCTATATACTTCTCGTTTTTAAAATCCCATTAAAATCGGTTATATTAACAAAAAAAATTGTTTTATTACTTCTTAAAATATTATTGACAGTTTTAATACTCTAGCAATTGAAGAATTTGCATGTATAACATTAACTTCTCCGCAGCAGTTTTTTAAGCAGAAATTATTTTCATTTTATTATACTATTTTGAGAATATTTTATGATTATTAAAGCAATTGATAACTTTAACTTTAGCTATTAACACATACATTACTGTTTATTAATATTGTTTATCAATTTCGGAATAACGTCTAATTCACGTGTACAAAATTTAATTAAGTTCAGTTGGAGTTGTATTTTTTTATTAATGTTAAAGTATTGTTCATTATCTATATTACTTAGCAAATAATATAATTATCTATACATATATTAAAAATGAAGTTTCTCTATGTAATATCAAAATAACATTTTTTTAATGATTGGATATGAAGTATACAAGATAAGAAAAATGCAATTTTCAAAAAGTTTTTTGTTCTGTCTATTTGTTCCGGGTAATATCCGAAACGGCTCAACCATTTTGAATTTTGAGACCTTCACTGGTAGATAGCTGGTTGACCTTATAAGAGGTGATTTAGGCTACTCTATTTTAGACTAGCTGTCACTCTCGATTTCGTCCGCATGAAATCTATCAAAAAATATGTTCATCAAAATTATTTTTGTTTTCTTATTGAAACTCACAAACAATTCGTTTTCATACCTGACTTACCAATTAATAAAACAATTTTACAGAAATTATCAATTAGAAGCTGGAAATTATAATGGTGCTAAGTACCATGCTTGATAAGGGAAGCCTATACTTACAATAAAATGTATCAAAAAAAAAAAATGTTTGGGTTTTTTTCCTAAATTGATAATCGCATTACATGGATTTTGAAATTGTTCTATCAGTTCGTTTTCGTGCCATGCAAAATAAACTTAACCAATTTTGATGAAATTTGGTATTTGAATGGTTTATAGACTCTAAATACATACAATGTATTATAGATATTGTGCTCTGAATTGAAATGAAGTATAGTTACATGAAATGAATATCTATTCAAATGAATTTAATTGAAAATAGTAGCAAAAATATGGAACTTTTCTCAACAATTCATTGATGGTGCCAAATGTATTGTTTATTAGATAATAAAGAAATCATTTGTATGATTGTTAGGTCTTAGTTACGTTTTTTCTTAGTGTTATTAGTAAAATGAATACATTCATCATAATGGTTTTAAGCTTGTTTTTACAGGTCATGAAATTCATAGTAATTACGTAAGAATTTTCACACAAATAATTTTCTATGTGGCGAGTAACGTTAAATGTGTGAGAACTTGTGAAATATTCATTGAAATTTAATTAAATTTATTTAGTTACACAGGGTAAATTTGATCTATTTGATCTATCTATACTATAATAAAACTGTAACAAGGCGAAATCTGTACATTAATTTTTTTTTGAAAATTTTAATCAGGGTTAGACTATGTTATCGATATAGAAGCCAAAAATAATCTTTTTACAATTTTTGTCTGCCTGTCTGTCTGTCTGTCTGTCTGTCTGTCTGTCCCTATGCACACGCATCACTCTGAAAGTACTGAACATATCTTGACGAAACTTGACATAGTGATAACTAATATTACGAGATTACATCAAATATACTTTTTGCCCCATAAAACGCAAAGGGTTCTCCAGGATAAGGGATTAAAGTCTAGAATCTAAACCCGTATTACTCTGAAAGTACTGAAGCAATTTTAACGAAACTTAACACAGTGATAACTGATAAGACAAGGCTACATCCAGGATAGTTTTTGTCCCATAAAACGCAAGGGGTTCTTCAGGATAACGAAAAATAAAAATTTGTAGTAGACGTAACTAGACTTTTTTGCGACACCTTAGTACAAGAGCCGGCAACGTTGGAAGAACAAGAATTTTAGAGTACCTAATTCTTTAATATATGAATATATATTTTTTGTATCATAAGAGGCAAACGACAGGTGGGTCACGTGATGTTTAGTGACCACCACTGTCTATAGACACTAGGAACACCAGGGGATTTGCAAGTGCGTTTCCAACCTGTATATGGGGAAGGGTAAGGGATGGGAAAGAAGGAAAGGGCAAGAGAGTTGGGCCTCCGGCACTCTCACTGACCGAACGAAACGCTACAATGCAAGCACTGTTATTTCACGTCGTTTTTCTGTGAGAGGACAGTATTAGCCCGAACGAGCCGACCCATTCATGCTGAAACCAGTAATAGCTTCAGCGTGGCTCTACCACCTACAGAAATTATCAATATATCAATAGACAGAATTTAGGGCACTTGGTAGCGGGTTAACGTTGTATTTTTAATAGGCATTTTGATTTATGATTAATCAATAATAAGTCTAGAAACATTTTTTTCAGTAACTTTTAAATGCAATTAAACATTCAGACACATTTTTCATAAACAATCATATATATACCCGCTGTTATATTTTATAAATAAAAAGAAGAATGTGGTGTCGTGAGACACCAGGTAAGAACGAAGTTCCTTCGGCTAATGTAGAATCGACACTATTTGCAAAAAAAAATCGTGCTCAATTTTATGTAATCGTAATTCAAATTATCAATTAAAATAACAAATTATGTTTCTTTATTTTTGTTTGACAACATAAAATTAAGGTATTATACACTACTCGCTTGTGTATACGACTGTCACGCCTGCGCACGTTTTATTTAACTGTTTTATTCCATGCACTTTTCGTTACGGTTTTACTATCACATTTTTTTCAGTTCGGTCGCGCAGCAAAATCTCTATCTCCTCCAAGCCTGCCGTAAGGAACTTCGTTCCAATAATAAATTTCAAACCAACTATTTTTTTCCATAGCAACTGAACTAATTTTATTTTATTAAACATTGTTGACCACCATATACAACGATAAACTTAAACGTATGACTTGGGATTGACGCCATCTTAAATATATGCGTCGTTGACCATCAGCATATACGAAACCGAAATACTTTGGGCCGGCGAGGTGAAATATCTCGGTGTCACTTTAGATGAATATTTAAATTTCGATTCACACACAGAAAGAGTGCGAAACAAAGCCGTATGGTCTTGGGTCGTTTCTATCATTTGCTTTGTCATAAGATTAAATGTCCCCCAGACATAAACACACTTTATATAAAACTTGCATCCGTCCGATTATGACGTAAAGTTGTTCGGTCTTTGCACATGCGCAAAATCGTATTCAAAAGTTGCAGGTTCTCCAGAACCGAGCCCTACGTGAAATCACCGGTGCCCCATAGTATGTCCGGAATAAGGATCTCCACAAGAGTTGGAGATGCCTTCTGTCTGGGCGTATATAAAATCACTCACAGGTAGTTATTTCGAAAAAGCCGCGAATCATCCTAGCCCGTTAGTGGTATCCGCCGCGAACGATGAACCCGTACCCAACGCTGCGCAGTATAAAAGACGACCGCTACACATTTTTACCGACCCTCCTGATTCAATCACGTCAGCGAACGATCAATACCAACCTGTCGCTTCAAACAGAGCGTGTTCTCGCCCACGCCCGCATAACCGCAGATCACGTCGTCGTGGTCTGGGAGTGAATTTCGCTTCCGCATACTAAATTAGGCCCTCGTCGGCAACGGCTCAAGCCTAGATCTGTTCCCTCGGCGTGGAGCCCTTGAGTACGCTGCTCACGCGATACGGCGACACAAGAGTTCTACCATTATTTTTCGTTATCCTATCCTATCCTATATAGTTTAGAGGAATTTTTCCTACACAAAATACATATAGGAGTTGTTGAGGCACGCATGCTTGGTACACATGCATGTTTCGATAACTTATATACGTATATAAGTTACCGGACTACTAAGGCGAGCGCTTAAGGCACTCAGCCGATTTTATTTTGGCAACCAGCTTAAGGGTGCACGGTATACCTCGGCTTGGCTGTTGCCTGTTGCATGCAAAATCGCGACCTATCTTAATTGACCTAACTATTCATATATGTACGAGTTGTTGAAACGTATATGTGTACCAAGCATACACGCCTCAACAACTCCTGCATATATTTATTATCAGAAAATTGAGAGTTTTTCAATTAGATAAGGGAAAACGTAAACCCTTCCACTTTCATGTGTAAGCGTGTAGCGTGCACGTGTGTGGGGGTTATCGTATAGTGTTGTAGCAGTGATGTATATTTCTGTGTCACCGTATCGCGCAAGCAGCGCACTCAAGGGATCCTTACCGAGGGATTGAACCTGATGTATAAAACTGGCTTGGTTTGAAGGTGATAGGTACTATGTTGTGAGTGGTACAGAGATTATTTATAAAAATATATTGCAAATACGTTTTCAAAACAGTTTATAACTCTTAGACAATAGTTTCAAGCAAGTGACATTTGACGCTTTCGGCGCGATGTTTGACGCTTCGATACGGTGTTCATATATTTTTCTTTAATATAATGGAGTATAAAAAGGTTTAATACAAGTTGAAGATAGTTATGATAAAGTAAGTGGTAGAGATGTTTATTCAGTTTTATGTAGGTTAGTTTTTATTTTAATTGATCCTGGTAGATGACGCTACGAACGGGTACTAGGCTTATTTAAAAAAAAAAAAACATGTAATCTGGGTATATGTTTGAGTCAATCCGTGGATAGTTTGCATTCACAATTGGAAATAGTAGTTGTGGCTGCAATCAGGTATCAGTTTTATTTGCGGGGTGGTAAGGCTTTACAGTCTGACTGGGTCACAACCACCATGTACATGGCGTAAAAATCCGTAATAATGACTCGCTTCTGCGCGACGCGTTTCGGGATCAGCCTGTGCATATCCAGCTTTCTGTAGGCCGGCACGATAGTGGCGACCAGCGATGGATAGTGTGTCACTCGGTGGTCGCTATTGTTTTTGGATTGTACTGTGCTTACCATCAGGCATAGTGCAGGCATTTTGCCGTGCTACGATAAAAAAAAAAAAAAAACAGTTTTTTCGCGTGATAACCAATTTGGTGCAAACGAAGTTGCACGGGTCAGCTAGTCTACAATAAATGTCGAATGTAATTAACATGTCAAATTGGATAAATATCAATACTATATTGGTCAAAACTGCATTGCAAAATATGTATTGTTTATTCATTGTCTGTGAAAGATAAAAATGATTATTTTGGTTTATCCTTAGAAGATGACTGACATGCACTATACTTGACTATTTTGTAGACATGTATAATTTTTCTGTTTAAGTTTATAAAGTTTAATCAGTGTTTAGTAATGTAAACGCCCGAAAACTCCTTGTCACGGCTTCAATTTAATACATCGATGTATATAAATACGATATACAGGTAGGTATTTATGCACATAACCCTCCGAGCAGATCCTAAACGATGAAGAAAACCACATTTATTGCGTAATTGTATTATTGTTTTTGTAGGTCTTGTGTTTATTCGGATTTTTTTTTTAAAATTGTTGCATGTTTGTTGCGTGTCTAGTCATAACTAATAAAATACATTTCAATCATTTTCGAGGTGTCGTTATCTGTTTGTTAATCTGTTTGTTTGAACACGCATTTCTGCTAAAGTACTGAGTTCATGATAAAACTTTTTCCATCTTTAATCATAAAGCATAGATAGCTTCGAGTAACATGTAGTCTTTTGTTTCATTAGAATCTATTCGATCAATAAAAAATATTGTAATTATAATGACGACGCGACTTAAGTACGAAAAAAAAGATACAATAAATGCGAGTTAATAAGTCATCTATATGATATGACTTTAATAAAATCATTGTTTTTTACGTAAGGTCACGTGGATTAAGTTGCGGGTACAGCTAGTATATTATAAAGCTATGAGCTTAGTATTTTTATGTATTCTCTTTGTACTATTCTAAGTGAAATTATTGAAATTAAATAAATTAATTTCTGTATGACTAAAGGTATAATAAAGAAAGTGAAAATCGTTTAGAATAGTAGTATTTTTTGCTTTAAAGGTGTTAATTGACATTAAAATCTGTAATTTCTGTCTTATTGTCGCTATAGTCGTATTTTATTGTATTATTATTCTTTTTTTGAACGAAGTCTTTAGGAGCTTAGTTTATTAGTTTTCTATTTTTTATTTAAATATATACTCATTCTTTCAAGGTTTTTATGGATTTTTAAATGCGATTTTAAACCTCAGAAAGATTCTTTTATAAACCTGGTTCGAATAATTTAATTTATATTCATTCATGTAACTTTGATATCTTTAAGTTTCTAGTGTTTATAAAATTGTTGACACCGTTCTGTATATTAAATAAATCTAGGGGGTTTAGATTTTCACTTCTCGACTGAATGGAAAGAAGCTCTTAAGAAAAAAAAACAGAACATTTGTAATATTAATTATAGGAACTAGGAAGATCAAGACAGAGTTAATAAATAACTTTATAAATGATGCGATTCAAATCTGAACTATGGCTGACTTTTGTACTTAAACTTGCTTATATACAAAACGATCATATTTTTGTGTAGTTCAATGTAGTTATTATGGTTAAACTAGCTCTAATATCGTTAAAATATTCTAAATTACAAAACATTTCTTTTCAAGTAACATATTGTTATTGGACATAATTATAAGAAAACTTATTAGTACTTTAATACAACATTCATTTTCTAAACACTAGTACTTAACTGCGTATATTGACTATCACTGTTAGGACTGAGAAAAGAACATTGAAGACTGAAAATTATACTACTTTGTAATTCCTAGTCCTTAATGAATCTCGTTCTCGTGTAATGCTGAACGTATCTCGTGTAATGATATCTGTTAAACCAGTAATATATCGAAAGGGTATTTAAAGATATATTCTTTATCATACTTTTTAGTTTTGTGTTTCTCTTGAAATTTGTGCCTGTTTTGCCTTTTCATAACTCCTTGACAAGTGTGTTTCAACACTATCCAATTTATATTTATGTCGTTGCCATGCAATTTTGTTATAACTACAAATTCCGGAGTTCCATCTCTGATATACTTTATGATTTATTGAAGAGGTTTTATCATGAACGCAGTACTTTAGCAAAATAAATAATTAAAATGTATGTTATTACTTATTCCGAGACATCTGCAATATTTTTTATAAGAATCTAAAACGTACAGACACGGTAAATTTACATATTTATTATATGTATAAACATGTAATTATTAGATGAAAAATAAATGCTGCTACTACGTGCCTTTTCTTGTCACAAAATTCTTTTCTTTTACAACTTTCTACCAATATTCTTATTTACCTATATTCTAATTTGCTTATATTATATTTATTTCAATAATACGTACCCTAAATCATTGCTAGAGCTAACAAACGTTTAAACAAGATTATAGATACATGTTAATATCGCAGCAGATACACTCATCAAAAAAGTCTAAGCAACATGCACTAATTTAAATTTTAGGATGGTTCTTCACATTATAACGTTGTATTTTATTTTTAAAATAGTATCTTTAGGGTTCTATGATGTAAAAATAACAGCTGTTGTCTTTATAAGTTCTTTTAATAACAGAAATGAACAATATTAGAATATACTGTAGAAACTAAGATACATAAGAAACTAAACTTTTTTTTTACAAAATGAAATTTCTATAGAAAATGTATTTATTGTGAAAGAATAGAACAATTTAATACAAAGTATGGTCTCCTCTGCTATTCAGAACTTGTCGGCAACGATTATTCATTGAATTAATGAGACTGTTTATGTCATCTTGCGGTATTCGCTCTCAATGGAAATCCTTCAGCTGTTGGGTTGTTGTCGCTCCGTCCAAGTCCTTCAAAACACGTCCCTGGAGCATGTTTCATGCTTTCTCGATGGGGTTGAGATCTGGCGATTGTGCAGGCCAGGGCAATACCCGGATGTTCTCCGTTGCAAAGTATTCATTGGTTCGCCGGGCTGTATGTGAACGCGCATTGACATGCATTAACCTAAAATTTATCACTGAAATTCACAAGACTGCTTGAGATTTCTGTAAACCAGCTATAGAAACTCGAAATACTTACTGCTTCTCGCTAAAAGAGTTTCAAGGCGACTGACACCACGACAACAGTTGTGGTGGACAATAGTTGAGGTGTTAAAATTGTAGTAAATCATAATACGAAAATTCTCTGGAATATATTCATAGTAATATAGAAATGAAATATTTAAAATGGCGTTAAGATGTAAAAACAAGTGACAAATAGATATGATAAAATGTATTACAAAACCAAATAGTTCCATTTTTAAATATCTTAATATGTTTTTAAATATTCTTAATGTAAGTGGCCCGTCCAGAAATTTTAGTAAGTCTTTTATATCTACATTTTAAGTATTACATCTTCAATACGATAAACTTGAAACGTAAAATTATAAATAAATTCAAGCATTGTATTCATTCTAAATTTAAATTATACTATCAGTATTACCATATTATCGATTACGACGTTATCCAATGCGTTGTACATGAAAAAAAATGTGTGATTTTACGAAACCACGATGCAAGTGAAACTTTTTTCGAATCGTATGCATTTAAGTGATTTTTTATATTATTCGATTTAAGATATTAAATTAATATAAACATGATATATTGGAAAAAAAATAGAAAAGACAAGATAATATACATTTTAATTTCAATCTGATGAATACTAGAATACAGAATAAATTTAAAGTTTGTAAAAACTTGTCCGAAGTCGCAGTTACAGCTAGTTAGCTATAAAAGCACACATTCAAAATTATGTTACAAAATAACAATAACAGTTCAGCCAGATAGAGTTCAATACTCGGAACAAATATATATTATTACTTTGACAACTTTGATAATAATAATTATACCGCTCCTCTATTAAAAAAAAACTTACTTATTACGCTTTTCTTGTTTTCACCAGGACGTAAATTATAGTTGGGAGAAGAGTATGTCCAATTTAACAGCTACTTCAATACGATAAAAACTATGAAATTAGATGACTGTTCTATTTTAAATTTAAACGTGTAAGAAACTTAGTCTCTGAATATTTATACATATAATAAAAACGAAGTGTCTGTATGTAATATCAACATTTAAAAAATGACCGATTGGGTAAGAAAGTATACACTCTTCTGATAACTAAAATGCAATTTTTAAAAAAAATTGTCGATCTGTCTGTCGTGTCCGTCTGTTTATTCTGGGTAATCTCTGAAAGGCCTGGACCGATTTTGACGGGAATTTCACTGGCGGATAGCTGAAATTATAGCGTGTAACTTAGGCTATTCTAAATTAGACTAGCTGTTAACCGTGGCTTCGCTTGCATTGCTATCTACAAAGCGGTTTAACCGATCTTTATGAAACTTTCATTGGCAGATAGCTAACCTTATAAAAAGTAATAGTTTATACTAGCTGTTAAGCGTGGTTTCCCCCTCAATGCTATCTCCATAACTGTTAGACCGATCTTCACGAGATTTTCACTGACCTTATAAAAAGTAATTCAAACAATTTTAGTTTATACTAGCTGTTAACCGTGACTTTGGCCGCAGTACTATCTTCAAAACGGTTAGATAGGCTTTCACGGGACTTTCACTGGTAGACAGCGAACCTTATAAAAAGTAATTGACGTTATTCTATTTTAGACTAGCTGTTACCCGCGACTTTGTATGAAATTTAAAAACATTTCAACTCATTCTTTATTTTTAATTAGAGACATCATATTTAACTTATTGGTTATAATTCGTCATTATAATTATTAGTAACTATGAAGATAATGAGGTCTTCCTAATAAGTTCTTAGACCATAAAGTTATTAACGTATAGAGTTCCATAATACAATGTCTTGCGGAACAGACAAGCGTTTATTTTTTTATAGTCACAAAATCTTCATTACAATGGAAATTTATATTAAATGTAATGTAAATCTTTATAATTATACTTTAAGTGACTGTTTCTGTAGTTCCCTATACAGTGCAAGTGAGCACTGAGGTACTTATATGGGGGGGGGGGGGGGTAAGGTTCCAAATATGCTGCTGATGACTAACCTAATTTGGCACACTGTTAGTATTAATGTATCTAATGTACACATTACTGTAAGCGGCGTGCGTTTCGTACTTACATTTCTTTGAAATAAATAAATAAATTGTTTTTAAGGAGCATTTCTATAATTGTACACAGTACCACGATTACATAAATTTAATTTAGTTTAAAAAAAACGCGCGCGGAGCTGCGGATACGGATACACGAAGTATACAAAATAAGTTCATATTTTATTGAAACAGTAATTATAATATTTATTTACGAAATGCATTAATGCAGTTTGTCATCTTATTTTGAAAAATATATGAAGTGTTTTCGGTGATATTGCTGTTTAATTAGATTGCTGTTACTCCGTTTGTATTTAAATGATTTTAAAACATATTTTATAAAAATCTGAATCAATTACAAAGGTCAATATTTACTTAAACGTACTTTTGTTACCGGGCCTTTTTGTCATTTCTTGTTAGCACGCTAATTTTCGAAAGATGAAAGTAAATCCTTATTTTTTTGAACTCAAAGAGTGCTATATTTTGGGTACTTGTGGCATATAATGGCAAAATACTGTCGTTAAAGTTTCTAAAGTAAAACCAACTAATGATATTAATAATTTAAAGTTGGTTCCCATACGTTGAAAAGAGTTTTATGCGATTATACTCTTAAACTATAAGCAGAATTTAAAAAGCTCATTTATGTATTTCTATTGCTTTTCATTAGAGAAATGGAATGTCGTTTAATTTTTTGTAAAATTACGACTAATCATTTTAGTGCCCTACGTCTAACCTCTACTAGAGATAAACCATTAGATTTAGTATTTGGATAACTTTGAACTATTATAATTCATTCTAACATTTTTGTATTAAACATTATCTATACTAATATATAAAGCTGAAGAGTTTGTTTGTTTGTTTGTTTGTTTGCTTGAACGCTATGATCTCAAGAACTATAGATCCGATTTAAAAGTTTCTTTTAGTGTTAGATAGCTCATTTATCGAGGATGGCTATAGACTACATATCATCACGTTAAAACCAATAGGAGCTGAGCACTAATGAAGAATGTCTCAAAATCGGGCTACTTTGGAAGCTTCAGCTGCGTGTTAATGTCAGTATTATATGCGTTGCCATGGTAACGCGATAACATTCTATCGAAAATATTTTCATGGTTTATTTTGTGTTCCTATTCAAAAGGTTAATTCTACGTTACTTTTGTTTCCAATTTTTAATTATACGTGGTACGTTTATATCGGAAACAATTCTAAAGTTTATTTTGTGTTGCTATTCAAAATGTTTAGTAGTAATAATATTCGTCCAATAAGATAGTCGAAGGAATTAATCCATACTGCCAATTCTGAAGTTGTCAATATAGGTATTTTTCTTCTATGTCCAAGATAATGTTAAGGTATAAGAGCCAAATACTCTATATAATATTTCGTAAATTTTTATATTCTTAATTTTCAAGACAACAGAATTCATGCTTCGTGGTATTATTTTTCTTTCATTTCACTTATGCAAAATAAACGAACCATATCCCATAAAACGTCACAAATTTAACACAATATAGAGACAAATAACACAAGATTATTAATAAAATATAAATCCACTAGATGACAGACTAAAATTCCGCCAAAAACTCCTCAAAAAATTTATTTCTACTTTAGTTTTGTTCCCAATTCTTGATTTGTGATATATTATGTGTAATAAAAGTAAAGTGAGTGTATTTTATATTAGAAATATATGAGATGCTACAAATATCAACATTTTTTTTAAATTCTATCGATATGTCTGTTGTGTTCTTTTTATTTGTTCCGGGTAATCTCCGAAACGGCTAGACCTATTTGAACGGGAATTTTACGGGCAAATAAGTAACTAATTGGCTGTTTTATTTTAGGCTAGCAGGTTCAGCAGACGTTGCCCGCCCTGATAATAAGACAAACTATACCTAAACCTTGCCCAAGAATCTATACTAATATATAAAGCTGAAGAGTTTGTTTGTTTGTTTGTTTGTTTGTTTGTTTGTTTGTTTGTTTGTTTGGTTGAACGCTATGATCTCAAGAACTACAGATCCGATTTAAAAGTTTCTTTTAGTGTTAGATAGCTCATTTATCGAGGATGGCTATAGGCTACATATCATCACGTTAAAACCAAAAGGAGCTGAGCACTAATAAAGAATGTCTCAAAATCGGGCTACTTTGGAAGCTTCCGCTGCATGTTAATGTCAGTATTATATGCGTTGCCATGGTAACGCGATAACATTCTATCGAAAATATTTTCATGGTTTATTTTGTGTTCCTATTCAAAAGGTTTATTCTACGTTACTTTTGTTTCCAATTTTTAATTATACGTGGTACGTTTATATCGGAAACATTTCTAAAGTTTATTTTGTGTTGCTATTCAAAATGTTTAGTAGTAATAATATTCGTCCAATAAGATAGTCGAAGGAATTAATCTATACAGCCAATTCTGAAGTTGTCAATATAGGTATTTTTCTTCTATGTCCAAGGTAATGTTAAGGTATAAGAGCCAAATACTCTATATAATATTTCGTAAATTTTTATATTCTTAATTTTCAAGACCACAGAGTTCATGCTTCGTGGTATTATTTTTCTTTCATTTCACTTATGCAAAATAAACGAACCATATCACATAAAACGTCACAAATTTAACACAATATAGAGACAAATAACACAAGATTATTAATAAAATATAAATCCACTAGATGACAGACTAAAATTCCGCCAAAAACTCCTCAAAAAATTTATTTCTACTTTAGTTTTGTTCCCAATTCTTGATTTGTGATATATTACGTGTAATAAAAGTCAAGTGAGTGTATTTTATATTAGAAATATATGAGATGCTACAAATATCAACATTTTTTTTTAATTCTATCGATATGTCTGTTGTGTTTTTTTATTTGTTCCGGGTAATCTCCGAAACGGCTAGACCTATTTGAACGGGAATTTTACGGGCAAATAAGTAACTAATTGGCTGTTTTATTTTAAGCTAGCGGATTCAGCAGACGTTGCCCGCCCTGATAATAAGACAAACTATACCTATACCTTGCCCAAGAATCATTTTATATATTGGTAAAAACGACATGAAGATGCGTTCTGTAGTTTTGATCTTATCGCGAACATACATATAGACAGACGTGGAATAGGACTTTGTTTTACACTATGTAGTGATAAACTGTTATCCGTGCATTCGTCGTTCGTGTGACGTGCGCTGTACTGGACTCCAAGAATAAATATATACATATGTACATGTATTTATGCCAAAAGACACCAAACAGGCTGACGGCCCACCTGATGGTAAGTGGTTACCATCGCCTATGAACAACTGCAACACTAAGGGCATTGCTGTTGTAATTGAAAGTCATATGTTTATATTTGATTTAAATTATAGCAAGGTATGATAATAACTTAATTATATCGACACTATGGACATATTATATCTATATAATAAAAGGTTTAACACATATTGTGCGATAATGTTTAGCTTAATATTTTCATTACTTTCTTATATAGTGTAAGTGAGCACTGAGGGTGATATATAACAGTTTAAAGTTCCAGTTATGTGGTTGATGATAAATCCCATTCCATTCGATTCACTATTAGTATTCACATATATAATGTACACGTTACCTGTTACAGTAGATGATGTGCGTGTGATACTTACAGTTACTTTTGAAAGAGTATTATTGTAATTTTTTCAATTTTTCGATATTCTTGAAATTCTCTTTAGGGGCACTACGTACCTCCGCGTTCCCCCACAATAATCCCTGTCTGTTACAGTAATAGTGATATTTACTATAACGATCAAATAGTAATTTAGAGATATTTAGGATTAAGCTACTAGCATTTTATATATTTTTAAGAGAATTTTAATTCGAACGTCTAGAAATGTTCAACATTTAAAAACATTTTCCCAAAAAACTGAATTTTTGCGTTCCTTGATTCTTCATTAAAAGACATGTGTTGTCTAAAGTGTATGGCGCCCTTTGTTATGCTAAGTAAAGCCATTCACTCCTTGCCATATTTCGTAACACTAAGCAATATCTCTCTTCTCACCGTAAATGTACTTTATGGGCGGTGCCGCAAACAAAATATCTTTAACACTGACAGAAATGTTGATCTTCCTGAATTTCTTTTCTAAATGCTTTTTATTCATTTTTTTTTTAATCTCATACTACCTGATGCCCGTGACTTGGATCTGGAGAAGTGAATGGTTTTGTTGTTTCATGAGAACTATGTCTTATTAGGATTAATTGTAAGTTATCCTTTATTGATCGCAATTGGACTATTGCTCTGTTTTTCACATTGTTCAATTTTATCAGTATGCCCCTATTGCTTCATTATGTCGTAATTATGTGCAACTCAAATAGTTTTTTAATTAGCTTACTATCGTTCATTCCTGCTTCTATAATGTTAGATGAAAAAAGAAACTAATATTAAAGTCATTGAATACTCTTGCAAGCAGTATATGACAGACCCACAAAGCAATCGAAGTATTGTAATACCTAAGGATACCTAAGGAAGACGACACTTTAAAGGCTAAAAAGCTAGAGTCGTGGATAAAGAGCATGTTTTGAAATCTATCGTAATAACCGTATGAGATGATTGATTAATATGAGAGAACGTTTTAAACAAAAAATAAGTTTTTCATTATTTTTCTCTTGAATTCGTAGTAAGGATTTATGATCACATATAAAAAAAAACGATTTTTTACTCTGAAGTATTGTCATGTCTATAAGATCTAATTTCATTTTGTCAAATGAGATTGATAATTTGACAAAAGAGAATGATAAAATGGAACCTAATGAATTTAAGCACCGAAAAAGCATCAGTGAAAAAAGAATGTGGATCGGGATAATAGCTGTGTGAAATATTTGTATGAATCTTACTAAGTTTTCCTAGATGTATCGTCTACAGCTGTTCAAATGTTAATCTATCATTTTATATCTATCACAGAAGTACCGTTTTGTAGGTAAATTATTACATTATATACAATACACAATTCTTCTTAATAAGGTTAGATAATTACTACATCATAAATGAGTACTAATTATTTAAAAAAAAATGAATAAACCTCTATTTCCGGATTCCATTGTCTGGTTCACCCATTTTACGAATCAAACCATGGCCTTATAATGTATATTGAATACATGTATATATAAACTAATATAACGAATTTAACAATACGAGGCTCTTTAAAATTTTTGAGACATGTGATAATTATTACAAAAGTTATAATGGAAAAATGTATGCTATTTAAAGATTCTTGTCTTCATTCAGGGTGTTAAACTGAACTTGACTGGACTGTTACTATTATTATTTTTAAAGAGAATTTTGCAGGTAGTAGGTTTATAGTGAACTAGTCGTGTCCGCGGCTTTAGATAAGTATTATAATACAGCATTATGTCTAAAAATAAATATTGTTTATACACGTTTTACACTACTAAGTATTAAACCCAGACTATGACATTAAAAATTTAAACGGTAAATTGCAAGGCAACTCGCTAGAAAACATTTTTATTCGACTTGTTTTTATATTATCGTTCTCCCTTATCTGCTAACGTATCAACATGTATATTAAATCATATCTACGTATATATCATCGTAGTTCTCAAGGACTCTTATGCGGAGAAACAGACACGGTGTGCGTGTCATTACTAGTATATGTAAATGTATTACATTATTTATGTCCTGCGATGTGTAGTCATTTTCATGCGTTAGTTATTGATATCACTGTCGCCTAACGGTGAAGTAAAACATTTTAGAATATTCTTTTTAGACTCCAATTAAAAACTGTATGTTTCTTAGGGTTTTCAGTACCACATAATATGTCTTGAATCTAGAGCGAATGTTAAACACGCGATCTCTACATGCTCATGCTCCATAGAACATAACATTTATTCAAACTTACGTTAACAATCAGATATAACAAGACAACACATACAAAAGATGACAAAAATGTCAAAGTTTATATTGATTACCTAGTAGATCTAAGAATGTGTTCTTAATTATATGTGTATAGACAGACGGCTTCGATGGGTTTTGATGTTTGTTAGTTAGCCTAAAATGTATTTAAACATTGGTGCTATTAAATATAATGTTGTGTGAATATTCGTTTCGGTTCTTTCAATAAAAGAACGCATAAGTAGCTGCTACGCTCACTTGCTTTTAATTTTTTAACTGTAAATTACAGTCATTGTAGTTAGCCAAGTTTAACCAAATTTCTTATTTGTGAATTAAAACAAAGGATTTTTTTTTCATAATGATTTCTAAAATTGCAAGAAATATCATAGGCTATTTTCCCCATTGAGATAAACATAAGAAAACACTATTGTGAAACGTAGAAGGATTAAATCCGTGGCAGTGACAGATCAAAGGCATATGGTACAAAACCTTGTAACCTACCTTGCTGTGTTATACTTGGTAATATATATATATTCCGTATTTAAATACTAGATTTGACGGTTGGGCTTTACCATGGTAACATATTTGGGATGCCTAAAAGTTTAATACAAAACAAATTCAGAATATTATTATAGGAATTTAACATTCACGTGTACGAAACTTGTCTCGATATTATACGTACGGTACATCGGGTTTTAATGAATTATGATTCAAGTAGATATTTGCCTATTACATTAAGTAATAAAATTGTAGCACTATAAGGACCATATTGCTACATTCAGTTATTGTATGTGAAATGAAAGTTTGATTCCGATTGTGACGTCTTGTAAACGGTTTGATAGCTGATATACGAAAACCTGTTTGTATAGATTGAGCAGATGTATAATACTTACATAAAAATATATAGACATATAGAGATATAACCGAACAAAATAATAATTAATTAAGTATTATTTAATTCAATAAAAATATAATTAAATAATAGTTAAAACTAGAAATGGACGAGCTGATTGATAAAGTAATAGAATATTATAAAATATTAACAGTTCGCCACATCATGTATTTATCAATTATAATTAAATCCAAATAACATATAATCACCTGGTTTGTGAGTTTTGGGTGATCTCTTACTTTAATTGTTTGATCGCCATTATAAAGTATTTATTTCTGTGGGATATATCATGTAGCATATATTGTGCAAATATTATGCGTGTTACAATACCGTTATTGTGAAGAAGTTCTATTCATAATAAATAAATAAATAATTTGTAATAAAAATAAAATATACAACACCTTTCATAGAAACATCATTATTCGAAGGGTCCCATCTAGGGTCTTCTACTAATTACAAATATACAAGAAAATAACAATAACATGTAATTAACATCAACAAAACTATTCTGAATGCGACTGTACTTCAACTAATAATGACAGGCCACATTTATCAACGTTGGTATAGTAGAGGGCAGGTAGAAACGCGGGCGAACCTGCTTCCCTTTTCCTCAATTACCTCCTTGTGATACCTAAATTTGTGTTCTGCAAATCTACTTCAGAGCGGGTAAAAAGTATAACGCGGAGTATACACTATATAACAAAACTTCTAAAGAAAATTTCAAGTTACACAATATTCTTCGATATATATTAGAAATGTCATATAACTGACTGGGCTCACAAATTTGCCCTCGTGGAACCTTGTCTAAAAAAATAGAGATTAATAAAATCATCTGCATGTCTTAAGTCCTTTTACTTACCTAGTACTCTATCGTACATAAATCGCGTCTTCATTAAAATAAATTACAATAACTTTTGATAGATCTTAACCGGTTTTAATGAAACAAAGAGTAAATGTTACTCGAGGATATGTTTCGATATGTTTATCGTGAATAAAGTACTTTTAGCAGTGATACATTTCCAGACAAACAGACAGCTATTTCATAGAATAATTGAAATGTATATTATTACGTATTTCTAGACACCTGCAGATTCTTTTTCACAATAATCTAAAAAGTACAGACACGTTAGATTTACCTTTTTGTTATATGTGTATATTATCCATATTGCCAATATTGTCACCACAAATTGCGACCACAAAAGTAATCACTTGCTTTCCATTCTAAGTTTTATAATTCTTATCATATTTGTGATATATAGTAATTATTTATATATAATGTTCCGTTCATATTGGCTTATATTTAACAAAAATATTGCATTATCATAGTCTAAATCTTGTTTTTGTCTTAAATAAATAAATAAATTTACATATTTTATAAAGTACTATGTGTGTTAGTTAGGTGGAGATGCAGTTGCGGATGTGATCTTTATTTATTTATTAGTGAGCTATGTACTTCTCATTCATAACTTTACAATATAGGATTATCAAGAAATGACAAGCACAAAAATCAATAGAAGAATATAAAATTAATATTAAAAATAGTTGAAGGTAATTTACATTTAATGAAATTAATGTTTGTTGTCTGTTCCGAAAGAAGTTCTATTTCAGAACTCTGAAGGTACTCTGAAGGAAGAATAGAATAAGTTAAATTCCTGACATTTTTTTAAAAACAATTTATTCATTAACTAGCTAATCCGCGAAATTTCGTCTGCACCAAATCAGTTACTACCGGTTTCAAATATATTTCTAAACGCAAAAAATAAAAATAAAACCTATATTGCAATTGCAACGACGCCTACCGTTTCCAACTGTGAATCCAAACTATCTAGCGACTCACTCAAACAAATACCTAGTTCGTATGCGAAAAATCTACTTGAAGAAGCTAAGAACCTGTTCCCAATACCACTTACCGGGTCCCATTTACATAAAAAATAACACATATATGTATACTGGAAATAAATATCTTCCCAGTATCTCGTGAACAGCAATTACCATTTTAATTTAGCTGTTTATTTCTATAAAGGCGCTTTCGATTTAAGCAGTTGGTATCGGACTGCTACCGCGCGACAGCAGGGTGGTTAGCGCATTGCACACGGCCGGTATTATGTTTTTCATACAAAATGTGTCGAATAGAAAACGGGACAGACCTGTCCAGCGCACGTTCGTTAGCAGGACGGTAAAACCTCGATTGCGATGGGCCCCCTTTTTGATTTGCTAATGAGGAGGACACATCGAGTTTTATGTCGTAAAATAAATAACTTTGCCTACTTTCTTACTATGGATGACAGAAAAATAGAAAAAAAAATACAGACGAAATGCAGCTTCGGCGCGCTGTATAAAACTTAAGATGTGATGATTATTTTGATCTTTTATAAATAAAAGATCTTAGGGAGATATATGTAAAAAAATAATACAAATTTTAAAAACAAAAATACGAATGAAAATATTTATCCAATCATTTTTTGTAATCATTTTTTTTAATAACAACGGAACTACAATAACCCTTCCTCGTTAGAATCCATGGCTCGACCGAATGCAGATATTGGCGGACATCACTAAAAAAACAGTCTGACTGAAACGCATCGCACCCTGAATAGACGCTTTAGGTTGTAATGCTGTCGTACAACACGCACCACCGGTGTATCGACCCACAATCGGTATATCGACCCACAATCGGTGTATCGACCGTACGCCAGCGGTCCGACACAAGTCATTTAAACTGAAAGCGCCCTAAGAACTTGTAAAGTATACGTGAAACCTGCATCCAAACTTAATCTTGTAAAATTTATTTTACTTTTGACATATAAACTTTTTGGCTGGCGTATGTCGCGGACTTTTTTGTAAAACTAAACACAATATAATATAGTTTTAATATAGATTTCATTTCTTTGTTTCAAACCGTACAAGCAACTTACAGTATTTTATAGAATTTTTACCGATTTTAATTACATCTGTTGCGATTAATTCTTGATAATATATATTTGCCAAAATAAAAGTAATCTATAGTACTGAGGGATACTAAAACTCTCTAATAACAGTATAAGAATTTTCAAAAATGGATTAGTATAGTAGATATAAGTATAGTATGGCAGTTTCAAACACCTCAATAATTGAGTTCCGATTCTGACGCGGCCGGGAACGGTTGTGTCCGCGCTCGGAGCGATATTTCGTGATTATTGTGGTACAGTGTATACAGAGTGAAGTGTTCGGCTTTCACCTTGAAGTGCGGATCCGACTGACGTGGCGCACACGTGTACCGCAGCTGCGTAACACCTGCGTTCTTCTCGAAATTGAGTGAGACCCTTCCTTTGTATATATATTTATTGCTTTGTTTATTATATTATATTGGTACATGTATTTGTTTACTCATTAGTTTATCTATTTATTTACGTAGTACTTTACCCTTTTAGTCGTCATTTCTTTATAACTTTATTTATTTCAATTATTTATTTGTTTAGTTATCCATTTATTTATTTGTTCTATATCTATGCAAATTATTTACCTTGCCTGTCTCGCTAACGTATTTCCTGTATTGCTTTCCCCTTTTGGTTCATTTTAAATAGCTCTCTTGATCTGCACCCAGGATAGACCCGTGATTAACCCGTTCGGCGTGCCCCCTGCCCTTAAGGCAGGTAGGTTGTTTCGCGGTCCCCCTCTTCTCGATCCACCGCGATGGATCCGTTAGCACTGGTAGAGTTATACCGCAAAAATCTCCTCGCGAGCGGTCTGGACCAGGAGACCATTAATTTAATTAATTTAACATATCATAATGTTACGTCGCAGGCCTCCGAGGGCCATTTCAATATTCCGACCGCGAACTCTTTCGCGACCTTATCGCCGCAGTCTCCTCTAGACGCGCGTGACAAAGGCCTACTAGAGGCCTCGATTCCTAGCTCCAGCTCGGAGACCGTGTCCGTGATTCCCGCGCCTTTTGCGCAAACAGATAAGGACGGTTATTCGACCGTCTCATACAATAGGCGTCATCCGGCTAGCCCGACGGAATCTGGCTCCGTAGGCCCGGCGAAAGTCGCGAATATAGGTGGCGCCCGTGTGCCAGCCCCGGCTATACCGTGTAGCAAACCGCGGACGAAAGGTCCTAGCTCCGTCCCGCTCACTCCTTCTCAACCTGCGGATTCCGCAGGTAGGAAGCCGCGCTCCCCGCCTCCAGTCACGATTCAGGACAAGTCCCAATGGACTATGATTTCAAACAGGTTAAAGACCCTTAATGTAAATTATACGTCCGCCCTGAGTATCGAATCGGAATCGGGGAATCGAAATAAGCATATTTCACGTTCGCTCTCGAGGAGGAGCGCCTCCTCCGTGTTCCGGCCGAAATCTCGGTCGAGGACATCACTCTCTCCCTTCAGGAGAAGAAATTCCCCGTGCGTGAGGTACACCGCATGTACCACCCACGCACCCGCGCTCCCTACAATATGGTGCTTGTTCTCCTCGACCGGTCGCAGGAGGGCAAGGCCATCTTTTCGCTCACATCTGTGTGCGACCTCAAAGGCGTCACCGTTGAGCCCCCACGTAAGACCCATATTCCGTCGGAATGCCATAACTGTCAGTGTTATGGGCACTCGGCAAAGAACTGCCATCTTCGCCCCAGGTGCGTCAAGTGCCTGGGAGACCACGCCACGAAGGAGTGCGCGCGCACTACTGGCACTCCCGATCCTCCCAGCTGTGTGCTCTGCGGTAACGCGGGTCACCCCGCGAATTATCGCGGCTGTCCCCGCGCGCCGCGCACACAACGTCCCTGTCAGGTGCGGTAGGCGCCCAGGGCGCCTGTAGCCGCCGCCCGCCCTCCGCCTCCACCTCTCATGTCCGTGGAGGCCTTCCCGGGCCTGCCGGGCGCCTTCCGCGCCCCGGTAGCGCCCGCGCCCACGACCTCACCGCGCTCACCACGCTCACCACCCTCTGCTGCGCGCGGCTCAACCCGGGCGGGCCCCTATGGCCCCTGGGCCCCCCGACCGCAGCCTCAGGCGCCGCTGCCACAGGCGGCTTATTCTTCATCATCCTCTCTCTTGGGTAAATTCGACTGGATGAAGCATTTACTCCGCGAACACGACATGAAGGAGGTCCTCGCCTTCTACACCATCGTCGAGGTAGAAGAGGAGCTAGGTCTCCTCACCGCTCTAGCGCTCTTCCCGGCTATCGGAGCCACCATTCAGCGCATCGGCCGGTCACCCTCTTTTAAATAAGTCTTAAAATTCACAGGTCTTAAACAAGTAAAACCACGCGGTCTATGTCTCTCGTTTTTCAATGCGAGATCCCTTCGGTCACAGCGCGATCTAGTAGCTGACTTTTTGCGCGATAGACAGATTGACATTTTCCTCATCCAGGAAACGATGTTAAAACCGAGTATGCGTAATCCGAGAATCGCGAATTACTGTATAGTCAGGAACGACCGTGTCGCCCGCGGGGGTGGCACGTTCATCTATTTTAGGCGTTCGTTGTACTGCATGCCGTTAGATCTGCCCGCGCTAACCAATATGGAAGTGTCAGTGTGTAAATTAGGTATGACCGGTCACTCGAATATTATTTTAGTTTCCGCGTATTTGCCACCGAACAAAGAATTGCTAAGATCCGATTTGCAGGCGCTACTTAATTTAGGAGATTCAGTTATTATAGCGGGGTACCTCAATAGCGGGAACGTTATCTGGAATAGTCCGTGTACCTCTCGTAATGGGAGAATACTCGACGAACTAGATAAGGTTCTCGCTTTTGACGTCATAGCCCCTCTGGAACCCACGCACTATCAAGATCATTGCCGAGCTACAGTATTAGATATAGCTCTCTTAAAACATATCACGCTTCCTGTACGACTCATACAAGTAGTAAACGAACTTGATTCAGATCATCGCCCGGTTGTTTTACAATTAGGTCACAATTCAGACTTCAACCCGCCGTCGGTTAGGGTAGCTGATTACGCGAAACTTGTTCAATATTTTAAAGAAAATCCGTCGTCTAATAGTTTAGAGAGGATTCCGGACGTGTTGGTGTCTAAAGCCGACGTGGATTCGGCCATCGATTCCCTGGTTGATTACCTTCAGATCGCCGTCAGGGCGACCTCGAAAGAGGTACAAGCCGCGAACGATCGCCGTTTTATACTCCCTGACGACGTGAGAGCATTGATCACGGAAAAGAACGCCGCGACTCGAGCTTACGACGCTTACCCGTCTGTAGAGAATCGCGATCGTTTACGTTTGTTACGAAAAACAGTCAAGTCTCGTATTTCTGAGATCCGGGGCGACAGGTGGGACAGACTCCTGGAGGGTCTCCAGCCGTCTCACCTCTCTTACTGGACTGTAGCGCGAACTCTCAAATCAGATATGGTCACTCCAATGCCTCCTCTCGACAGAGGCCCCGGGTTGCCTCCCGCGTTCGATAGCATAGATAAAGCGGAATGCCTTGCCACAAGCTTAGAGAAACAGTGTTCGCCAAACACTGATAACACTGACCCTTTCCATAACGGATTAATCGAATCAGCTGCGGAGCATGTACGCGCGTCTCCTCCGGCGGATACCCTAACCGCGATCACTTTCGATGAAGTTGCAGGCGCAATCAATCGTCTCAAGCCTAGGAAGTCCCCATGTCCCGATGGGATCAGGAACGAGGTTGTGAAACTCCTTCCTGATCGCATCATAGCTCTATTGGTCTGCGTCTTCAATGCGGCCCTGTCCCAGGGTCACTTTCCAGCCATCTGGAAAAAGGCCGTAGTGATAGGCATTCACAAGCCCGGCAAGAAAGCTACGCTTCCCGTTAGCTATCGCCCCATTAGTCTGTTAGATACCTTAGGAAAACTTTACGAGCGGCTCCTTCTGAACCGTCTTCAGTTCTCGATTACAGATTTAAAATTAATACCACCTGAGCAGTTCGGATTTCGCGCCGAACACTCTTGCACGAATCAAGTACACCGCCTCACGGAGTACATTTTCTCTAAATTTAACGCCGATCCGAAACGTAAACCGAAACGCACAATTGCAGTCTTCTTCGATATCGCCAAGGCCTTCGATAAGGTCTGGCATGGGGGGCTCATCCATAAATTATGTAAATCTCGCGTACCCGATAGGTTAATTCATATTATCCGCGATTATCTCACTGATAGGACATTCCGCTTCAAAATGGATGGTGAACTATCGCTGCCCCACCCGATACGTTCAGGTGTGCCACAGGGCTCCATACTCGCGCCCACGCTCTTCAATCTGTTCATCAGTGACCTATCTCAGTCTTGGGGGGTCGAGGTAGGTTGTTACGCTGACGATACCATTATTTACACTTCCGGCTGACGGACAGACTTTCTTAGGAAGCGCATCGAAAAAGCCGTTCATACTCTCGGTGAATGGTTTCGTCGATGGCGCATAGAAGTTAATCCCGATAAGAGTGCCGCAATACTCTTCGATCCCACGAAACGCGCTAATAAATTTGAGCCTATCAGGCTATACGGAATCGATATCCCTTGGGTCGAAGAGATCAAATATCTCGGTGTCACATTAGATAAACATTTAAAGTTCAATTCACATACAGACAGAGTGCGTAACAAAGCCGCTATGGTCTTGGGTCGCCTCCATCCTTTGCTTTGTCATAAGAGTAAGATGTCCCTCAGACACAAGCTCACTTTGTATAAGACGTGTATCCGTCCCGTGATGACATATAGCTGCTCCGTTTTTGCGCATATGTCCAAAGATAACTTTCATAAGCTGCAGATTCTCCAAAATCGTGTTTTACGTAAAGTGACCGGTGCTCCGTGGTATATTCGGAGAGTCGATCTCCATAGAGACCTAGAGATCCCTTCTATCTGAGCGTACGTAAAATCACTTACGATCAGTTTTTTTGAAAAAGCTGCGAATCATCCCAATCCGTTAGTGGTATGCGCCGCAAACTATGAACCCGTACCTAACGCTGCGCGTTATAAAAGACGTCCGCGATGCATTTTTACCGACCTTCCTGATTTAATCACGTCAGCGAACGATCAGTACCAGCCTGTCCCTCGAAACAGAGCGTGCTCACGCCCACGACCGTGTAAGGGATTGGGGTGTAAGGGGTGTCGAGTAACATCTTAAGACTTGAGACACCCAAGCCAACCTCACCTGCACGTGGTGCACCCTGCTGATCAACGAACGAGGCAATGGCGATAGCGGGGTGGTAGGGTTTTACAGCTCGACTGGGTCGCAACCACCATGTACATGGCGAAAAAGCCCCTCATAGTGACTCGCTTTTGCGCGTCGCGTTTCGGGATCAGCCTGTGCATATCCAGTACTAGACGACTTTCGTCATTATGGCCGGCATGACAGCGGCGACCGACGATGGATGATCTGTCTCTCGGTGGTTGCCACTGTTTTTGGATTGTACTATGCTTACCATCAGGTATAGTGCAGTCACTTTGTCGTGCTTCAATAAAAAAAAAAAAAAAAAAAAAAACCACAGACCACGCCGCCGTGGTCTGGGGGTTAATTTCGCTCCCGCACACCTAATTAGGCTTCGGACGGCAGCGGCTCAAACCTAGGTTCGATCCCTCGGTAGGGAGCCCTTGAGTGCGTTGCTTGCGCGATACGCTTACACACAAATATACATCACTGCTACAACACTACACGAACACCCCCACACACGTGCACGCTTACACATGAAAGTGGAAGGGTTTACTTATTTCCCTTATCGAACTGAAAAAGCCCTAATTTTCCGATAACAAATACATGGAGGAGTTGTTGAGGCGTGTATGATTGGTACACATATACATCTCAACAACTTATACATATATAAATAGTTAGCTAGGTTAGTTAGGACGCGATTTGCATGTAACAGGCAACAGCCAAGCCGAGGTGTGTCCCGCACCTCTGAGCTAGTTGCCAAAAATAAACTCGGCTGAGTGCCTTAAGCGCTCGCCTTAGTAGTCCGGTGAAGCTGTTAAGACCTTGCTGGGTCAATAGCGCAGACATTTCGAAATAAAAAAAAAACCTCAATAATTACTTTAATAGTAGATTCATAAACTGAAGCCAACTATTCCAAGACTCGACAATATTTAGAAAATATATTTTTTTATCAAATATTAAAAGAATACAGGCACTGACAGAGCTATAATCGACATTTGTCTTATGTAATAAAAATAGAAATAGTCTTTACTTAATTTAGGCCCTAAAAAAGCACTAATGAATGTCAAACAACCCAATCATCGAGAAGAACCGGCCAGAAACTCGGATCTGGTTATACAGAGAGAGGCGTCATATCCAGACGTCACCATCGTTCACTTTTTGATCCACTCCATAAAATAGCCTTTATGTATTAAGATCAGCTTGACATAACACTTGAATTCTTTATCGGGCAAATCATTAATTATGCTTTGGGATTTTGTTATAAAATCTAACACTATTACCTAAATAACTGTTATCGGTCTTTATGAGCCTGAAAAATGGAGTGACCAGTTTTATATTGTGTCTAGTATTTAGATTATGTCGCTCTTTTACTAAATCCAGATTATCTAGCTTTTGTAATGTAATGTAACTATTATCTAGATTTATGTTATCAGAAAAAATCTTGTCAGCTTGATTCAGGA
The DNA here is from genome assembly GCA_014332785.1 of Antheraea mylitta. Taxonomy (NCBI): domain Eukaryota; kingdom Metazoa; phylum Arthropoda; class Insecta; order Lepidoptera; family Saturniidae; genus Antheraea; species Antheraea mylitta. The sequence continues at coordinate 6,746,635 of JACEII010000004.1, read as the reverse complement.
AGCACACTTTGTTTAGCAACGCCTTCTCTAATAACATTTTTGTAATTTAACAAAGGATGACTTAATTTTTGCCATCCGCCGCTCTGTGCGCCATAGGTATTATTTTGTTATTATATGTCGGAAATATGAAGAATGGCGATAGAAGTTGTTTCAATTTCAATACTCAATCGAAAGTATATTTGTATTATTCTGTATTATCAATTTATCGTTTACAATCCAACATTATTATAATAGTAATTTTGTAGATAGAAATTCAGTCTTTCTAATAAGAGCTTAGATCATAAACGTATTACCTCAAGAGTTCCATAATACAATTTCTTGTGAACAAGCGAAACATTTTTGGATAGTCACAAAACCTTCATTATGTTGACAACATGGGCATATTATATATACCTTTATAATAACATTTTTCGGACATTGTTTCATTATTTCTTTATACAGTCATTGTACAGTAATTGGTTAGTACGTTAAAACGTCAATTTTCTGTTGGAACACCTATTGTACAATTAAAAATATGAGATCAAATAATTATATTTTAATCATTATTATTCAGGTTGGTTATTTCGGTTTGTTAAGGGAGCGCGATATATGCGTTACAGGACAACCTGAGGTAGACACCATATTACAAAAACGGGCAGTTCGAGCAATATATAATATGGGACCTCGCGAATCATTAAAAACGAAGGAATTCGGTATCTTAACTCTACCCTCCCAATACATTCTTGATAATTTAATGTATGTCCGTAAAAACTTTGAAAAACTGAATTTAGTAATACTAGAAACTGTAATAAACTGGTCGTCCCATGTTTCAGACTTAGTAAAACCAGTAGTAGTTTCTTAGGTAACAGTGTTAGGTTTTATAATAAAGTCCCAAAACATGTTACCGATTTGCCGGACTGCAAATTTAAGCGCCACGTCAAGCGGGTTTTAGTGTCAAAAGGATACTATAGAGTGGATCAGTATGTGAACGATAGTGATGTCTGGAATTGATTCCTCTCTGTGCATCCACTATAAGCTATTGTATGATGTATTGGAAATGTATGTAAAAAAAATGTACCCGATCGAGTTTATTGACGGTTCTTCTCGATGGCAGGGTTGTTTTCCGAACCGGTGGTAGTTTTTGACGTTCATAAACGCATTATTAGGACCTAAACTGAATAAAGAGTTTGATTTGATTTTGAACCATAACGCAGTGTTAATGATGTAGTCCTTCTCAATGGTTAAAAAGGAGGAATTGTTATCATAGAATACGAAGCTACCGACAGTGATTTCATTCTAGACATCGGAATTATTAGTCGATCGAGATTGAAGCATGTCTGTAGTCCGGTGAAGATGTTAAGACCTTGTTAGGCCTATAGCGTAGTCAGTTCGACAAAAATTAAAGCATGACTCTTGTACAACGCCACCGAAAATGGCCTATTGTGGATTTCTTCATTGTTAGGTACACGAAAAGAAAATATTTTATTCGTTTAATAATTCACCTACTTTAGGAGCATTTTATGGTATGTGTATCTAATATTAATCAGTGAATTTCTATCGTAATTCAAAGTTTTTTCTAGTTTGAACGATATTAGGTCTCCTTATCAAAGAGTTTGTGTATGTGACTTGAATCATTATGAAATACGTCACAGTGTATAAATTTTTGTTTTATCGAAATATATATATATGTATATAGTTCGTTAGGTATAAACTTTCTTTAGTGATAATCTTTACTCACAGTGACATCTGAACTATTTCTTTTTTTTTATATAAGTTAGACTTTCTGTGTGAATGTAAACAACATTTTTTTTATCTTATTTAACATATTTGTAGCACATGTTATACATATATTTTAACTTTCTACGCTACTCTTACATCTATAGATTGCGGTTATTCTAAATACAATTTCGATTTGATGATAAATGTTGCAAGAATAATATTTATTTATGCTTAGGCTGTTTCTAGTTTAGTAAGTTATTACAAAATAAAAGTGTTATTATAAGAGTTATTTTTGATACCATTGATTACATCTCGTTTAGAAAGAGTATCTAAAAAGAACACAGATACAACTAACGTGAGTGTACAACAAAGTGTATACAACATACAATAAGTTAGCAAAGTTGCACCGCAAATGCACTATCTAGTCAATGTATATAAACACAAACAATTATTAGACGAACAAAACTTCATAGAAATCTAAACTGACAGTGACGTATTTACTGTTTAACAATGGAAATAGCATGTTCGGTCTAACTGCTCTGGTTCATACGATATATGTGTGTTTATTGCTCTTTTAATACACAGTGCCAGAACCAAAATCATCTGTTTATGACGATTGAGAGAAAAATACAATTAGATATTATACTGAGAAACAATCGCATAACTTAATCATTTGTTCGTTATTGTACATGTTATCTTAAATTGTTTAGACTGTTTTCAAATTCTCATTGTTATTGTCATTTTTAAATTTGCATAGGAACTTCTAACATAAGAGGAATTTTGCAATTTCCTGTGGTGTTTCCGAAGGAAATAAAATCGCATATGTGGTATAAACAACTTAACACTCCGTTTTATTAAAACACACAAAGGGAGCAAGTAAAAATAACATGTATGTTCATTTATAAATTGGACCTTAGTTAATATGAAAACAAGTAATTCGTTTTAAAATTAAGTATGTAACTATGATGTATTCAGGAGTCTCTGTAATCCGCATAACGATGTGAATTAAAATGTAAAGTTAAAATATAATTAAAACACTTGAATTGCTTTAATGTGTTTATTTTCAAAATGTGGTATAGTTATTGTTTGCATATTTAAAAATTCTATATTTATTAAATGAAATAATAACACCAAATGATTAATTAAACAGAAATATTACAGTATTATAACTCTACTAGCTGACCCCAGCAACTTCGTCTGCAACAAATTGGTTATCAGTGATTTCAATTGTATTTTTAAACCCGAAAAAAATGAATAAAACTGATACCCGATCGCAGCAACAACTACCGTTTCCAATTGTGAATCCAAACTATCCACAGACTCACTCAAACATATACCCAGATCATATGAGATTTTTTTTTAATAAGCCTAGAACTTCTATGTGTTAACTATTTCAATTAAAAAGCTTAGTGTTGTCCAGCGGTGAGTGTTAATGGCTGTAACACAGTTATTAACTACAACAGTCATTACCGCTCATGTAATTATAATATAATAATAATAATATAGTTGTTATAAGTACCAATTTAATATTTTGATTTTGTAAAAATTCTTTATCTATAATTTGTATTTCTACCAGTATTTGTATTTAAAAAAACCTAAATAAAACTAAATCAACATCGCTACCACTTACTTTATTATAACTATCTTCAACTTGCATTAAAACCTTTTTATATTCCAACTTATTGAAGAAATGAACACCGTGTCGAAGTGTCAAACATCTCGTAAAGCGTCAACTGTCACTTGCTTGTAATTATTGTCTAAGAGTTAGAAAAATTTTCGAAAACAAATTATAAATATATTTCCAATATATTTTTATAAATAATCTCTGTATCACTCATAACATAGTACCTATCACCTTTTGGTAATTTATCTATGTTGAAATGTTTCTATTGTAGATTATTCCACGTTGTTACGCTGAATATTTGGCATTAAATTTATAATGATCCCGCACACCCGATTAGGCCTCCCACGGCAGCGGCTCAAGCCTAGGTTCGATCCCTCGGTAGGGAGCCCTTGAGTGCGTTGCTTGCGCGATACGGTGACACACAAATATACATCACCGCTACAACACCACACGATCACCCCCACACACGTGCACGCTTACACATGAAAGTGGAAGGGTTTACTTTTTTCCCTTATCGAACTGAAAAACTCAATTTTCCGATAATGAATATATGGAGGAGTTGTTGAGGCGTGTATGCTTGGTACACATATACGTTTCAACAACTCATACACATATGAATAGTTAGCTAGGTTAGCTGAGATAGGTCGCGATTTTGCATGCAACGGGCTACAGTCAAGCCGAGGTGTGCCGTGCACCCTTGAGCTGGTTGCCATAATGAATTCGGCTGAGTGCCTTAAGCGCTCGCTTTAGTAGTCCGTTGAAGCTGTTAAGACCTTGCTGGGTCAACAGCGTAGACATTTCGAAAAAAAAAAAAAAAAAAATTATAACGTGTGTTTGTCCCACTTGATATTAGCGAAATTACCTACATAGGTAGAAGCCATTCCGAAAAGAACCAATCAAGCCAGTTTTATATATTATATTCATCCAAACAACGTTAATAAAATAATTTTAGGTTTTTTCTTCACTAACTTTCAAACGTTATTAAATTGGAATTATTATTGAAATAAATTTTTGTTATTGACAATAAGGGAAGGGAAAGAAGGAAAGGGGAAGAGAGGTGGGCCTCCAGCGCTCTCATTGACCGAACGAAACACTACAATGCAAGCACTGTTATTTCACGTCAGTTTTCTGTGAGAGGGTGGTATTAGCCCGAACGATCCGACCCATTCATGCTAAAACCAGTAATAACCTCAGCGTGGTTCTACCATCATACAAATTATCAATATATTAATAGACAGAATTTAGGACACCTGGTAGCCGGTTAACGTTGTATTTTTAATGCGCATTTTGATTTGATTTATGAATAAGTTTTAAAAACATGAATTTATCACAGTCAGATACATTTTTTTTTAAACAATCATATGCCCGCTGATATATTTTATAAATAAAAATAATTAATCTCAAACCAATTATTTTTTTCCATAGCAAATAAAAAATTTCATTTTATTAAACAATATTGATATTAAGATTTCACCATATACAATGAAATAACGATAAACGTAAACGTATGATTTGGATTGACGCCATCTTAAATATATGCGTCGTCGCCCATCAGACTATAAGAAACCGAAATACCTTGGGCCGGCGAGGTGAAATATCTCGGCGTCACTTTAGATAAACACTTAAATTTCGATTCACACACAGGTGAGTGCGAAACAAAGCCGTTATGGTCTTGGGTCGTCTCTATCGTTTGCTTTGTCATAAGAGTAAAATGTTCCCCAGACATAAACTCACTTTATATAAAACTTGCATCCGTCCGATTATGACGTACAGTTGTTCGGTCTTTGCACATGCGCAAAATCGTATTCAAAAGTTACAGGTTCTCCAGAACCGATCTCTACGTAAAATCACCGGTGCCCTATAGTACATCCGGAATAAGGATCTCCACAGGGACCTGGAGATGCCTTCTATCTGGGCGTATATAAAATCACTCGCACGTAGTTATTTCGAAAAAGCCGCGAATCATCTCAGCCTGTTAATGGTATCCGCCGCGAACTATGAACCCGTACCCAAAGCTGTGCAGTATAGAAGACGACCGCGACACATTTTACCGACCCTCCTGATTCAATCACGTCAGCGAAAGATCAGTACCAGCCTGTCTCTTCAAACAGAGTGTGTTCACGCCCACGCCCGCATAACCACAGATCACGCCGCCGTGGTCTGGGGGTAAATTTCGCTCCCGCACACCAGATTAGGTTTCGCTCGGCAACGGCTTAAGCCTAAGTCCGTTCCCTCGGCGGGGAGCCCTTGAGTATTCTGCTCATTCGATACAGTGACACAAAACTTTACATCACTGCTATAACATCACACAGATCACCTATGCACACGTGCACGTCTACACGCTGTTTTTCTTTTTCAGAGAAATAGACGACAAAGAGTTCTACCCTTATTTTTCTCTATCCTATCCTATCTTATATAGTTTAGAGAATGTTTTCCGGCACAAAATACATATAGGAGTTGTTGAGGCACGCATGCTTGGTACACATGCATGTTTCAATAACTTTATACGTATATCTAGATAGCTTAGCTTAGGTTAGCTGAGATAGATATATCGACGCGTCCGCAGCCCGTCTACGTGATGCTCTCACGGAAGTTTTCGACGCGTCGATGCCGCGGAGCGTACACCGCCCAAAGAGGAGGTCGGTGTACTGGTGGTCGTCGGAGCTCGCAGAGCTCCGCGGCCCGGCGTCTGTACGGATGCAGCCGCCAGAGACGGATCAATAGGGATCCCGAGGAGGAGGCCTGGCTGTATGGTGACTACAAGACCTGCAGAAAGACGCTGCAGGTCGCCATCAGCCGGGCGAAAATGCAGGCATGGAAGGAGATGCCCCGGGAGCTGGAGAGGGATCCGTGGGGACGCCCGTACAAGGTGGCCCGAAAGAAATTCCGTGGCCAGGCACTCCCGGCAACGGAGACCCTCCAGCCGGAGGTGGCTGAGAGGTTCGTGGAAACGTTATTCCCTGGCCTTCCGGTACTCGCCTCTCCTCCCATGCCTCCTGTTCAGGTGGCACAGGAGGCGCCGGTCATCTCTCTCCCGGTTACGGAGGAGGAGATGGGGAGGGCTATCGAGCGCCTCCGCACCTCCGGGCGCAAAGCACCTGGCCCTGACGGGGTCCGGGGTCGGATGCTAACCATAGCTTTGGTTCATCTTGGGGGGTGGCTTCGGAAGCTGTTTGACCACTGCCTTGCGGTCGGGCAGTTCCCGAAGTTCCCTGGAAGACGGGGCGGCTTTGCCTGATAGGGAAGGAAGGCCGCCCTCCAGACTGTGCGTCCGCGTACCGGCCCCTGGTGTTGCTGGACGACACTGGGAAAGCTCTCTATAGGATCCTTGCCTCCCGGGTCGTCCGGCATCTCGAGGAAGTGGGGCCGAACTTGTCGGACGTGCAGTTCGGCTTCCGGTCAGGGCGTTCCACGTTGGACGCCCTGACCCTCCTAAAACAGGTCTCCACGTAGGCGACCTCTCAGGGCGAAAGAATATTGGCGGTGTCTTTGGACATCGTCAACGCCTTCAACAGTCTGCCGCATGGTGTCATGCGGGAGGCGCTCCAAATTTTCGGAATACCCCTGTACCTGCGGTGGCTGTTAGAGGCGTACCTGGACGGGAGAGAGCTCGCCTTCGTGGATGGGAGAGGGCAGATGGTCCGACGCCACACGGCGTGTGGGGTGCCGCAGGGGTCGGTCTTGGGCCCACTCCGGTGGAACATGGGCTACGACTAGGTGCTCCGCGGTGCGCTCCCTTCTGGAGTGCACCTTATTTGCTACGCGGATGACACCCTAGTCGTAGCTCGAGGGGGGGGGGGGGGAAATCAATAGCCTGTTGCGTCTGGCCACGGAAGCTGTCACTCTCGTGGTCGGGCGCATTAGAAGGCTGGGCCTTGAGGTGGCCCTCAACAAGACCGAGGACCTATTTGTTCATGGGCCTCGGCGAGGGGCATCTCCAGGGGCCCATATCTATGTCGAAGGCATCCGTGTCAGGGTGGAGACCAAGATGAAGCATCTGGGCCTCACCCTGGACGGACGCTGGCAGTTTGAGCCCCATTTTAAGGGGCTCAGACCACGCATAGTCAAGGCGGCAGCTGCGCTCGGACGAACCTCCCCAATACAGGGAGCCGGGTGCCGTCTGCCGCCGCCTCTATATGGGGGTCATCGATCCATGGCCACCTACGGTGCACCGTTGTGGGTCGATGCCTTCAATGCCGCCAACACCCGTGCGTTGAAAGCTGCGCAGCGTACCGTGGCGTTGAGGGTGATACGAAGGTACCGAACGGTACCGGCAGCTCCCTTCCCTGGGAGCTAGAGGCGGAGGTGCTTGCCGCCGTATACACGTATACGGCGGCTAAGAAACGGTTAGAGAAGCCTCTAGATCCCAGAGAAATAGAGGAACGGAGGAGAGCAAAGAGGGAAGAGATGGAGGCGGGAACTGGCGGACGCACGTTACGGTCGATACACGATCGACGCCGTCCGCCCGGTCCTGCCGGAATGGTACCAGAGGGGATGGGGCTCCCTGACGTTCCGTCTGGTGCAGATGCTGACTGGGCATGGATGCTTTGGTTTGTATCTGCACCGGGTAGCACGCAGGGAGCCGACCGCCGTATGCCATCAGTGCGGCGTTGACCCGGACACCGCACTGCGTGGGAGGAGCAGCGACGCACATTGGTTGCGGCGATAGGACAGGATCTCGCTGGCGAGCGTGGTTACGGCCATGCTCGGCAGCGAGTATGAGTGGAATGCTATGGCCTCCTTTTGCGAGGAAGTCGTCTCGCAAAAGGAGGTGATGGAGACGGTCCGTGAGCAGGATCCTCAAAGTGGCCGTCTCCGCCAACGGTGGACAGGTAGGAGGAGGCGGCAGTTTGACCGCCTCCTCCCACCATAACCGGACCAGGGTTGATGGGTCGGGGGCCCATCTTCCCATTGCACAGGTCCGGCGGACGAGGGAGACGGCCGGTGTGTACCCGGCTGTCTCCATACAAGACGAGGCCCGGCGGCAGCGCTTTTGCTGCTGGGCGTACCGCTGGGGTGGCATGAAGTCTATAGAGATCTCGTGCCGTCCCAACCATAGCGGAAGACGTACACCGTGGGGTTTTAGTCCGTGCGAATCGGACATAACCCACCCTCTCCCCCGGAAGGGTGGGTATCCATAAGGGTTTTCCGCACGTTAAAAAAAAGATAGGTCGTGATTTTTGCACAAAACAGGCAACAGCCCAAGCCGAGGTGTGCCGTGCCCCCTTGAGTTAGTCGCCCAAACATCCCAAGTCGGTTGAGTGCATTCAGCGCTCGCCTCAATAGTTCGATAAAGCTGTAAAGACCTTTCCAGGTCAACAGCGTATACATTTTATAGCAATAAATCGGTCTAAATATTGAGTTAATAACTGAATTAGTGTGAAAGATGAAATTTGTACTTATTTATATCTAAATATACTAATAATAAAATTACTGCCATTCTAACATGGGTTAAGATTACTTTTATTTTTATTTCCAAAAAATAGCATCAAGCTCATTATTGTCAATACCAAAAATGTCTTTCAATAATAATTCCATTTTAATTTCAAAGTTAGTGAAAAATAACATCCTAAAATTATTTAAAAATCAATATTTTAGTCTGTAAAGATACGATATGCACAAATAAACGCAACTCTTACCGAAAGCCAGGTAGCCCGTTGTTCGGATGAATATAATATATAAAACTGGCTTGATTCTTTCCGGTATGGCCTCTGCCTATGTAGGTAATTTCGCCAATATCAAGTGTGACAAAAACACGTTATAAATTTAATGCCAAATATTTAGTATCACAACGTAGAATAATCTACAATAGAAACATATCAACATAGACAAATTACCAAAATATATTGGAAATATATTTAAAATACGTTTTCCAAACAGTTTATAACTCTTATATGTTGTGTTTCTGAATCATGCAATTTTTTTTAAATTGCATGATTCACAAATGAATACATGTACGAATAGCTTAGAATAGTTTAGCTAGGTCAGATCGGGTTTTCCTCGGTAACAGCCCAAGCCGAGGTGTGCTGTGCACCCTTGAGCATGTTCCCTGAATAAAATCGGCTGAGTGTGTTAAGCGCTCGCCTTAGTAGTCCATTGAAGCTGTAAAAGCCTAGTAAGGCATATAGCGTAGTCAGTTCGAAAAAAAAATTCAACCTACCCCATGCCCGGGGTAGGGGTAAATTCATTAAAAAGTAAATAGTCGAAGAGAATAACAAGCACAAAAAGTAATTGTGTGCGAGCTCTTCCTGAACATTAAATATTTCTTTATTTTTATGTAGCCAGCGCTCTCCAAAGTCGATTGAGGTATAATTGATACTCTTTTTGTTAAAAATAACTTGTTGAAATGCTATATCGAAGTTATCTGTAGATGTTCTTCCTCAAAGAGGCCATTTTTTCATGCTTACATGGTTCTAGAACAATAGATTTGAAAAAGACTGTCAGATTCTTTATATTCTATGTAAAATATATTGCGACTGTTGTGCAGTAGGTTGTTCTACGTGGGAGAGCCAAGCTGAAGCTATTACTGGTTTTAGCATAGATGAGTCGGCTCGCTCGGGGTAGTAACACCGTCTCACAGAAAACCGACGTGAAGTAACAGTGCTGGCAATGTTGCGTTTCGTTCGGTCAGTGAGAGTGTAGGAGGCAAACCTCTCCTCCTACCCTCAAATAAAGGCTGGCAACGCACTTGCAAATCCCCTGGTGTTGCTAGTGTCTATGAACGGCGGTGATCACTTAACACCAGATGACCTGCATGTTCCTTAGCCTCCTGTGACATAAAAAGAAGGTTGGTTAGTTGATCAACCAACCCCTTTATAATATAGTCCACTAATCCCGAATTGATTTGTAGTTTTCAACCACATGTCATAACCTTAAAGCTGCGGCGAAATAAAAATATATGCCGCGTAATAAAAAGACTAACTATTAATCTCTTACTTTAAATTACTACAAAACAGATAACAATAAGCATGTAGTCGTTATTACAAAACTATTCTACGAAAAAAAAAAAAACAAAAATTACATGTATTGTTTTTCTGTAATATGCTCCTGGTCCCAGACGACGCGAGTACCTACATGTTTCATAAATATACTGTTTGAACTCATATATGAACTCTATATTTTCTGATTTTAAGAAAGATAATTAATACAAACTTTGTATTCCAAGTCAGGTTTGCAATGAACAGCTGGTCTCAAAGGTGTTGTAAATTTGAAATAAACCGGTGTATGCTTTATGTATGTGGACTATATTAAATTAAAAAAAGGTAAATGTGGATAATCCAATTATGTATAGTTCTTATTATCCATTCGATAAAAAATGTGGAAATTAAAATGAAAAAATACGAGTCATTTCAGACCACCTGATCAAAATGATTGGATTTAGTTAAGTCTCTTGATCAATTTTTTTGGGTTGCTCTAAATATAGTCGTAAGTTAGAAGCTTATGAGTAATATCGACACGAGTTTAATACACAACAAAGTTAAAATATTGTTATGAAAACCTATTCGCATTTATTTATTCTTAAATTATCTGAATGTCTCACATAATCTAATACGTATTTTATCTAAATTTGTGTTCTGCGCATATATATTCATTCAGAGCGGTTAGTTTGGCGAAAATTATCGTAGATAATTATGGATTGCTCAACTATATGTTTGGCAGTAGACTTGAGGTTTTTTGTTTTAGGATTGAAAAGATTTACTTGACAAAAGAATAGTTTGTAAAATATAAAGGATAACTTCTAAATATTGTTGAGTTTAGTTAACATGTTGAGTCATTGCGATTGACTCACAACTGTTGCTAACCAGTCAATGCTACAACAAACGAATTACATAAATTCGTTACAGGATTTATCTTACTAATTCTTTTTCCGCTGTGGTTGCAAGAATTGCTTCCGTGTTCAATGTTTCCCATATCACCTTATTTTCGAACTGATTAGCGCTATGACCGGAAAATCTTGTATATCTTCCCGGGCTGGGTTTGGCATGGTACGTTTTTTTTTACCATGCTTTCTTTTACAGTAGATTTCTGGGAATCATCGTACACCATCAATCCTTAGAGCTGTTTCTGTAGCGTAGTTTTCACGGTGAATTTCATGTTTGTTAATAATGCGATATCTTAAGTTTTCCATTTTGTGAAAAGTACCAATATCAAAGAAAAATCAAATGGTGCAAAAACAAATGATTCTCTGAAATCGAGACATAAATACACAGGCATAAATTGAAATAAATTTATATTTGGAATTCTTAACCAAATACCAAATATTGGAAATGAAAGTAGGCCAAGTTGATAAAACGCCAATTTCGTATTTAAGAGAACTTATTATGAAAGCTAACTTCGTATACGCATATCTTCATATGTGCCGCTTAATAGCCTGATAAACTTGGTTCGGTGCTGGTTTATTAGTGGAATTAAAGATTATCGCGATACTATTATTGATCTGGATAAAGCATTAACAAAGCCATTTACAGAGATGTCTGACGGTAACTTATATGCTCGTTCTGAGGTGAACTCTTTGCCTGGCTGAAAGATACTATTGTGTAAACGATATCAGGTTGATCAGATGCTTGGGGAATCGTGGTAGGTCGCTGATGAATAGGCTGAAAAAGGAGAGCACGAGAATAGATCCTTGGAGCACACCTGAACGAATCTTGTGGGGTCTGAAGAGTTCACCTACGACTATGTAATGGAAGGTCTTATCTTATAGATAACCTTAAAAGCTGAAAAAGCTTATGATTAAAACCAATGTGCGAAAGCTTTGGTTACATCGTAAAAGATTACGGGAATGCGGTACGGTTTATAGTATGCGTTTAATATTGGAAATGTGCTCCTAGAGGCAGTATTGAAACATAAAGAAGTGTTTGCACGAGTATTGGACTCGACGGGAACAAATTGTTATCAATAATGTCCGTTGTCACCGTAGCAATTCAGAAAAAGATGCTCGCAGCCTAACTAGATGAATTTTTAGACGATAGGAATCTGGAATAGTAGTTTTTTGCCGGGTTTGTGAATACCTATAATTACAGTATTTGTCCAGACGACTGGAAAATGGCAATAAGATATGGGTTTAGTCACGTTACATCGATCTCCCAATAACAGTGGCGACGCCACGTGTACATCACTAAAGCGACACTTAATGGAGGAGGAAGGGTACCAATATTAAAACATCACTTTTTGCTTTATATTTATTTAAAATATTTATACAATATTTTACAAGATATAAGCTGTCTTACAAGGTAACTACGATGTTACTTATTTTATAAAACTGTAAAAAAGCGCAAAACAATAACTTAAAACATAACACTCAAACTTAGAACACATTTAAGCAGTTGATTTGTAATTTCGTGCTAATATACTTATATACTTTATTGTCACATATGTACATATACTTTTATTGTCAATCAGGTTTTAACAATATATACATTAACAGACACATAACTGCATCATAGTAGATAATTACATGCATAAAACACATTTACGAAATATTTTAAACTTTTGATTTAATGCCAAATAAAACTGATTTACTAATGATACAGCTAAATAACAAAGAAAAATAGATATAAAAGGCAAAATGTGATCATAATGTAACGTTTTATTACGGTTATATTTTAATTTGATTATAATTGATTCTATTTTTATCATTATGAATTAAATTATCGTTAACAACTGAATAATTGATTTTTGGGCATTCCACATGAAGCGCACACGTAAAATATGTTAATGATTCCGTTTTTTAGTACTATTTATTTTTATTTCACAGCAGTAAATATTACAAAATTGTTTGCAATTTATAGAGCAACTCTTGTGAAGTTTGTATGTGAATATTTAATAGACTGCCGGTATAGTTTAGTGGTGTGTGTGCATTGTATGTGTGTCGTGTATGCAGATCAATATACTCAAAGTATACTCATGCAGGAGCGAGTTCTTGTTGGACAATTTTTATGGCTGGGATTGGCATGCTTGAACGAAACTTGTGATCATTATCTCGGTTCCGCGGGGCGATGACTTTAGACCCCCATTTACTCTCATAGTAGATTTGTAGGCGAAAATTTCAGTATAGTGGTTCCACCACTCAACCGCACGCTACGTCTGTTTGGTTAAGTTTTGGAATACACAATATAACCTGGTCAGCACGCATACCCCTATGATTGGTGACACACTGTAAAAATATCATAAAAAAACAGAATAACATTCGCAAGAAAACCGTTCTTTACAACAAATTACGGATCTGAGAATATAATGAAATGCTGGAATTGGCAAACGAATTGGATAATATTCCACGTGATCCTTTTAAAAGATAGATTATAGGTATAAATATATAAAGATAAAATGAAGTAAACTGAAGAATTAAGAAATGAACATTATGTAATATATAGTAAACTATGTGTATACAGTACTATATTATATGCAGTCCTTTTTTGTCACGTGAATGTTGCTGACACGCTAATTTTCGAAAAACATAAGTCCATTTTTTTACCAACTCTACTACAGAGACACGACTGTACGATGCGGTAACTGTTCAAAAAAGATATTTTAGATTTTGTATTTGGATAACTTTGACTTAATAAAAAAAATACAAATTCTTTTGTACAGGTTATAAAGACATTTTTTTTAACTTTTTCATTTTCTTCCTTTTTTATGGCAATTCGACGATATTTTCGAAATTCCCTTTAACGACACTGCCCCTATAAAAAAAATCCCTGACTATATGTATATTATAGCTGGGATCTATTTAGTTATATATATTTGTTAAATATAACAAAGAAAATATATAAAATTTAGGATCCTAATCAGATTCCATCCCATCCCAAGAATTCCAAGAAGTTTATATTCTATTATAGTTTTGACCGTAAAATCCCTTTGCGATTGTATATAAAATTGATCTGAATGTATTTATTTTTAACTAATATATACATATAAAATATAACAGACATAAAAACAAATTACAGACAGTTAAAAAGCTTGTATGCGAGGATGCCAATCGTAGATTAATATTCAATGTCGGAGTTTTTGGCGGGATTTCAGTCTGTCATGTAGTGGATTTTATATTTTATTCATAATCTTGTGTTTCTTGACTCTATATTGTGTAAAGTTGGTGGTGTTTTATGTAATATGGTTAGTTTATTGTGCATAAGTGAAGTGAATGGAAAATAATACCACGGAGCATGAAATTCTGAGGTGCCACAAAAACTCCCTGGAGGGTTCTAACAAGAGATCCACCATCTTGTTAGAATATTGATTGACACGACGCTTGATATTGTAATGATCATACGACGCTTGTGATATTATTTATTACTCGACAATTGCAGTAATAATCTGAAAGATTGATTGCCAAAAATAAAGTTAAAAAAAAAAAAAATATTCAATGTCAAACTAATTCCTAAAACAATCAATTTTGTTATGTTAAAGTTTCTTATGTTATGTATCTTTAACTATACATACAGCTTTTCCTTGATAAAATTATTATTTTTGCACAAATTAATCATTGTAAGGCATACGCTAGAAAAAAAATCCAGTAAAACTGTAGAGCGCATACACCGCACCTAGCCTTTCCAGAATATCAAAAAACGCTTTGGTATAATATCGCTGCTAGGTACGTACAAAATTATAAGTGGTAATACATATCAAGAAACAAATTTTAACATTATGACCGAGAGCATCATACAAGATAATTAAACCACAAAACTATAATGTTTCAGTTGTTTCACAGAAAGTTTAATCTGGAGATTATTATGATTATTACTTATATCGACCATTAACTGACAGCTGACAAAAGAAGGCCAAACGGTCTCTTCTTCCTAAAGAAGTCCTATCACTCTTAAAACTCTCAACGAACAATTTCGTAACCTATGGCCAGGAAAAACAAAATTTGGCTAATAAGGAAGCACATGAAACACTTTTATTGTCGACATAAGAAATTTTAACTTGGATGACGATGATTGAAAAGAAAGTTTTCATTTATGCTTTTCCAGTATGACAAGCCCTATTTTCACAGACATAATTTAAATACTTGGAAAGGCTATTATCTCTCCTCTTTGCAGCACGATTGTCGCGTGTTTTTAAATTATAGTTAACAATATTATTGCGTATATTTCTAATAATATGTGAAAATCAGAAAAATAATCATATACTCAAACTATTGAACCTATAACCTTCTACTTGCGAATTTAAATATATGTGTTGTTACATTATTTTAAATGTTAGCAAAATGCACAAGTTTACTATTTTTGGAATAATAATAAAATTAAAATATTCTTAAGGGTCCATTAACTTTACAAAAAAAAACATATCTCGAAAACGAAACAAAATTATACCGTCGGTATTTTTTTCGAGTCTTTAATGATAACGACTAACTAGTTATAACTAGACCCATCAAATATATATATATATATATATAAGCCATACGTGTTGCCAACTCCGCTCACTGTGCATTACGATGTCGATAATTTAAATAAATGGTACTAAATTAACATATAACTTAAACATTTTTTGTATAATAAAGATTGCTTATATACATACAGGAAATTTTATCTAATAAAGGAACTATTGGTACAATAATCTAGGGAACTTTTTTGTTCCAAGACTATTACGAGTATATTACAAAAGGCTTACGTCCTTCTTTGTGTTTATCCGCTAATATGCTTATAACTCGAAAACCCATTGATCTGGTTTACACGATATTTTAAATCATAGCTCTTCTCTTTTGCCAAGTTTATAGTATACACCGTTATTTACCAAGTTGTTGTTTGTGAATATTGTTTTGTTTTGAGTAAGCGTTGATGTATTTTTTAAGTAAGTTTGAACATGTTATTATTATCATCATTACATAGTATACTAGCCTCTGCCCGCGACTTTGTTCTCGTGGACATAGTTAATTTGGGCTAACTAATATGCAGCGAAAGCTCTCAAGAGAAAAAACACCCTGATTTTTAAACATTCTTCATTGTTGTTCCGCTCCTATTGGTCTTAGCGTGATGATATATAGCTTATAATCATCCTTGATAAATGGGCTATATAACAATAAAATAATTTTTCAAATCGGGCCAGTAGTTCCTGAGATTACCCCCTACAACGTCACAATTCACAACGTTACAAACTCACATATTTTACCTCTTTATAATTTGTAGTCCGATGAAGCTGTTAAGACCTTGATGGGTCAATAGCGTAGTCATTTCGAGAAAAACCTCTTTATAATATCAGTATAGAAAACGAAGTCTCCTACCGCCTCTGTCTGTTCGCGATAAACTCAAAAACTACTAAATGGATTTTCATGCGGTTTGCACCAGTGGACAGTTATTAATGAGAGAAGTTTTGGTATAAAATTTAAAGTTTAAATTAAAATTAAAGTTTAAAATTAAAATTTAAATAAAATTCAAGGTTCTTTTAATCAGGACGGAGTAACGTCTGCCGGGCCATCTAGTTTAGTAACAAATAAGAAATCTTGGCATACCTACTTGCACAAGAAATTTAGAGTTTTTACGAAAACCAATATAACGTTAAAAGACTTCGTTTATGTTACATTAGGTAGTATATGAAGTAAGTAATAAGGTGAAAATTAAATAATAAATATAAAATGACAACCAGTACACGTTGTTATATTTTACAAAAAGCGTACGACAAATATAATGAAGTCGATACTTGTTTGGAATAGACATTACAAAACCGGTACTATCATAAACGTAACTTTTATATATACCACAGCACTTTTACATTTAAACTAAAAGTCAGACGTTGCATAAAACACCGGCGGGTGCTATCCTGTATTGATAATAAAAAAAATTAACCGCAATGCCACCTACCGGATCCAATTGTGAATCTAAACCCATCTTGAATCCATCTACAGTCTCACAATACATTTCATCAAAATTGTCCGTTTGTTTAAGAGTTCAGTCACACGCGGAGAAAATAATTATATAAAAGTAAAAATTTACCGAAAACTATATGAAAAATTTGTTGAGATCGCTTGCACTCGGATTATTGCGAGTTAAAATCGTCATTAAAGTACATATTGACAAGAATAACATAGTATAGCTTCAATTCATGTGAATAAACGATGTGCCAACAAATACTTTATGAACATACAATATGTTCGCTTGCTTATATTGCTTAGACTGCATATAAAATGTTATAATATTAGACATTATTATTAGACATTTCCTTGGATGTGTAGTATGAGAAATCTAAACATTGAAAAACATTTGTTAATGTGTTATGAATTGCTCTAAAAGTACAGAAACTTTCAGATCTCACCAAAGTTTCATCAAGATCGGATGAATAGTTTAGATAATCGGAAGGAGCAAACAAACAAAGAAAATCGTTATTTTTATATTGTAGTTAAAAAGAATCACCGATGTTTAGTATACCACGTGAAATGTTATTATTCATTAGATTATTGTATCGTCATAGATAATAGTCACACTTTACTGGCATATACAAAGTAATCTAAGCTATCTTCGTAAACAGAAAAGTTAAAAAGAACTTAACAAATTACTATTTTCTCGCCTTAACTATTATCATCATCATTAAGAAATTCTATATACACATGGTCACGGGTGTAGAACATCGTTACTTATCGTCCAGAAAAAATATACGTATCCTGAGAGATGGATCAATAAAAAAGTTTTTAAACGAATAGCTTCGCCCATAATATGATCTTTTATAGCAATCGAATAATTTTAGACGATTTTTCCTGCGTAAGGTTCACGTTTTATACACTTCATAGTTTCCATAGAAAGAGGCAAGAATCTTCTAGGATATTTTATTAAAGATTTATCGCAAGAGTCCCTAATTCGAATCAGGTAATACAAAGTTACCCATAGTTACGTATAACTTTGATTCTCGCAAATATAGCAATTTTGTTAAAATAGAAAATGGCAAATTGTTACTTTAGACATAACAAACTTTAGATAATTTAACGTAATTTTCAGTTCCACTCCTGCACAAGTGAACTACAAATTCAAAAATTAAAATACGAATACACATATTTACTACTTATGTCCATGTGATCGCGCCACAAATTATATTGTTGCATCGCATGCCACGATTCATACTATATCAAAACTATGTCGCAGATATATATTCTTTTGTTTTAAACATGAGATACACCGTTAACAAAGTCGATTGTCGCCTATAGGTTTGGCATTTCGCAAAAAGATATCTCTTGGTTTTTCTGTAAATTCGCATATAAAAAATGTTTCATTTTATTTATGGGAAGTGTGCATGAAAATTTAAAATCTGAAAATAGTAATAGAAAGAGCGAAATATTAGTACCTAAAACAACGAAAAGTATTAAATGGAGCGTTTTTTACACCAATCAATTTTAGGCGGAATTAAACGTACGCTATAATATTTAAAGCGGTATATAATGGAGAAGTTTTTATATAACGATAAGAGTTTGTAGAAGTAGCAGAGTTTTATAACTATAAAAATATCTTACAAACTCGCAACTGTACTATATACTGGACGTGAGCGACGTTACATGAACTAACACTTATAGCAATAATGTATATCAGAGAAGATTGAAGAGCAATCGCGCTGTTGATTAGATTATACAAATCTGGTTCAGATTTGGACTTGAATTTGTTGGTTAAATTTATTTGGTAAATTTTATTAACAACTTTAATTACAAAGATTGGGTTTTTATTGCTTCTTATTATTTGGATATTAAAAAAATATATATTACTAACTAGGAGGCTTAAGAAACTTTTGATGTTATCTTAATGAAAACAACATTCATTGCAAAAATAACTTTTCCGTCTTCAAGTGGGTACAGCATTGTCCTAATGTGGCGTTGTTAATCTCTAAAAGCATTTTGCTATTTACAGTTAAAGTCATAGGAAATATTTGAGAATATTCTCACACGTACAAATTTTATTGTTGCTTCTCATTTTAAATCTTAGATAACTTCCAAGATACTCATAATAAAATGACATGCTGTAACGGGTAATTTTGACCTACATTAAGTCGTGAAGGTAACTGATATACTTTTGTATAATTTATGGTATAGCTATAACATACTTAATTAATATACACTAGTGATCGAAATTCGACCATAATTCATTTTGATATTCAATACGACCAAAGAGAATAACGAATAATTATTTCAGTAGTTTCATAAGTTTATTAAAGTATATTGTTTATTAATCCATTATATAGATATTTATTAATGTATATTATGAATTTGCATATTATCTTCTTATTATATATAAATGCCTTCCGTACGTGTGCGTCACTGAACTCCTCCTAAACGGTTGGACTGATTTTGATGAAATATTGTGGGTTTGTTCCAGTGAATCCGAGGATGGTTTAGATTCACAATTAGGCCCAATAGGTGGCGCTGCGGTTGGCTTTTAGGATTTTTTTAAATTCTCAAAACATGGTAAGTTTGCAGGGACCGCTAGTATTATTATAAAACGAATGTACAATTTGACCAGTTAATTTCAAAAGGCATGTAATGTATGAAATGTAAATTATTATTTAAAATATTGAATGTAGAATGGACATATACATATATAATCGACATAGATAGAGAGGAATGGAGAATGGAATGGAGGAATGGAGAATGGACTGAAGAGTGAATGAGAACACATTAGAATATAGCACGATGAGAGTGAAAGAATAAATAGGATAGAATAGGAATGAAATATCTCTAAATATTATTGTGATTAGACTAAGAGAGACGAAAAATAATCAAGAAAAAGAAAGATAGCATTTTTTTTTTCATTTACATTTGTGTATATGTTACGTGTCTTTCAAGCAGTAGTGTGTGTAATGTTTATTTTATATATTAACAAAAAATAGCTCTATGCACTTCTCCAAGTTAATTTTAACCATGCCAAATTTCACGTGCATCCGATCGCACTATTCGCTTAAAAAGGGGTACAAAATTTTCGATTCACGTATTAATATATAAGAAATATTGCATACTAGCGGGTCCGGGGGACATTGTCCCTCCCTGATAATAAAGAAAAAATCTTGATAAATTATGTACCTAAACCTTCACTTTATCTACTGTTGTCACATGAAAATCCGTTGAATAGTTTTTTAGTTTATCGGGAATAGACAGGCAGACATGGGAGAGATATTTGTTTTATAATATGTATTGATAGTGCGTGTTCTCTTCACTTATTAAATATGTCTGGCCATTCTGAAAATTATTTGTTCTCCCTTATGATTAAAGAGAAAGCCAGTTTAAATGAGCCCTATATAACTGTAACTGTTAATCCTGTTAACTATAAAATGATGTATGTCGTGATATCCACGAAGGACAAACCAGGTTCCACATCTCACCACTCCTAACGTGAAAAAAATTGCAAGAATTTAATTCTCGGACCATCACCAAGTTAATCACAATATCTGATTAAGAACAATAGAATTCTCTAAAACAATCTCCTTTTGTTGTTGTAGTAGTAAGGACATATAGACTTCATTTTATATTACTTCATACTTTTGCTATAATTACTAAAGTTTCATCAATATCAATTTGAGATTATAACATTTTATGATTTTTTGATTACGTACACAACATTGGGGTCTCTTTAGCTCGGTCCATATTTCTTTCAGTAAGTCTTACATCTTGATCTTGGAGCTCTATCAGCTTCATGCTCGATAATCTCTCTAACTACTTCCTGACTTTCATGTTCACGTTATAAACATGGGTTTGTATTAAGAAAGTAGTATGTAGCGCAACATAATAATGCATTTAAACGAAGTTGTCACCCCGAAAAAGAGGACAAATACCACATGTCTTTCTAACCTATTCCTCATGTATCGACCTTAGATTCCATCCATTGATAACCAACAAGTCTGTACCAGCTCCTTAATGTTATCTCCGGTTTTCCCTAAGCCATGAATTATCCTCTACATATTGCCAATCTTGCGATTTCTCATCTACGAGAAAATTGTTTCTGACTGATGTGCAATCTTTTACTACCTTGTATCTGTTCTCTCATGACAATATGAAGTTTTTTACATCATTATTACTACGATGAACTGTTCAAACCGGTCGACAAAGAATTCTAGAAATGAGTAATTTTTATCATATTTCGTCATTTCAAGTGTTTGACAATATCACTTAAAATTTGATACGCTATACGAAGTTCTTTTGCATTTTAAAAATATATGATATAAAACAAAATAAAGATTCTTTTTTATTTAAATGGTACTTTATATTTTGGACGTCGTCTGCGCTGTATTTATATATTTTAACAATATATTTTATGTATAGCGTAAAAAAAAACATAAGAACCATATAGCGGGTCCGCTCTCTTCGCGGTAAGAAAACATACATAACTGAACGCTTATTAGTATTTTATTGCTTATAACTTCATAAAAAAATGTTTCTACACCGGTGATAATAATAGGTATTTATTTACCTATGAAATTGGCGTTCTGCAGTACTGGTCATTTTTAATCAAAATATTTTTTGTTTGGCTAATAATTCTAATTTCAAATTAATTTTATTTTAAAAACATGGAATAGTTTTCCAAAAGTAGTCATTTGTTTATTGGTTAGTGTTACATTTTCATCGCATTTTAATCTTTTTTGTCGTCATGGATACGTTAAAAATTCGATTAATTATGGAATATGAGTACCGTCGTGGCAGCAACGCGGCACAAGCGGCACGCAACATCAACAGCATTTACGGAGCTAACACTACAAACCAAACGCACCATCTGTTATTGGTTTGCTCACTTCCGTTCTGGGATTCTCGACCTGAAAAATGAACCTCGTGGTCGTCCGAAGACTTTGGTCGACAATGACGAATTAAAGGCGATTGTGGAAGCTGATGATACACATTCTACGGCTGAATTAGCAGCAGCTTTCGACGTTAGCGTCAAAACAATATTGGTCCATTTGCGTCAAATTAGCATGGTAAAAAAGCTTGACAACTGGGTGCCCCACGAACTCAATGATCGCCAGCGCGAAGTACGCTTCGAGACGTGCCTTGCACTGCTCAACAGACACACAAATGAAGGAATTTTGAACCACATTGTTACTTGCGATGAAAAATGGATTCTGTTTGATAACCGCAAGCGCTCAGCAAGTTGGTGCAGCAAATAAATGCTGGTTCAGCTCCTAAACAATGCCCTAAACGAAAACTTACCCCTAGATAAGTGAGGTCACTGTTTGGTGGTCTAGCGCCGGTGTGATTCATCACAGTTTCTTACCAAACGGGGTGAGCATTACTGCAGATTTGTACTGTAAAGAATTGAACACAATGATGGAGAAGCTGGCATATCTCCAACCAGGATTGGTAAATCGCTCGACTCCGCTGCTCCTGCACGACAACGCGCGACCTCATACTGCACAGCAGACGGTCTCCAAGTTGCAAGAACTGGGGTTGAAAGTTCTCCGTCACTCACCAGACTTTGTGCCTACAGACTACTACTTTTTCCAGAATTTGGATAACTCCTTGGAGGGAAAAAAATTCAATACCCGAGAGGCAGCACAAAATGCCTTTGAAGAATTTGTTGCCTCTCATCCAGCTGATTTCTTTAAGAAGGCCATCAATAAACTGCTACTGCGTTGGCAAAGATGCAATGATTGCATTTGTGATTACTTCGATTAATACAAATAAAAAATACATGAAAAAAAAAACGTTTAAATTGTTTCATACAAAAAGGCAATTTTACAGGTAAAGAGCGAATATTATTATAAATGCGTTGTTCAGGTCTTAATTATATAAAATATTTAAGACTATAATTTTATGGTCCATTTTTGTCCCCGCGATAACAATAACGAATTATCGAATTTTCATTTAATCATTAAAAATGTATTGTGAATATACAAATTATAATGCAAAAGTTATATTCAGATTATGTTTATTACAAATTTGACGAAAAAACATAAAAATGACATTATTTTGCTTAATGTCTTACAGTCTTTAAATATCGATATCCACGTTTATTTTAGTTAAGCAGGCTTCTTTTGACTAAAAATAATTGATAATTTAATCATAAACGCCAAATTATTTTTGTAGCTCACAATACATGACGGAAAATAGTTTTTTTTTTTTTTATTATTGTTGCACGGCAAAGTGACTGCACTATGCCTGATGGTAAGCATAGTACAATCCAAAAATAATAGCGACCACTGATTGACACACTGTCCATCGCCGGTCGCCACTACCATGCCGGCCTACAAAAAGCTGGATATGCACAGGCTGATCCCAAAACGCGACCCGTAGAAGCGAATCACTATTACGGGCTTTTTCGCCATATACATGGTGGTTGCGACCCAGTCGGGCTGTAAAACCCTACCACCCCGCTTGCGCCATTGCCTCGTTCGTTATTCAGCAGGGTGCACCACGTGCAGGTGAGGTTGGCTTGGGTGTTTCAAGTCTTATGATGTTATTCGACACCCCTTAGACCCCAAAACGTTCGACTGGAACGTGCACAATATGCAATTTTACACCGCATTCTTTTTATTGATCACTGGGTGATTAAAGTTGAACATGGCTAGCATACTTTTTAATTGTTTCCGCTGGATTACACGTGAAAAATAATATGCATGCAGTTTTATAAAGTCATATTTGCATTTCGAAGTATACGTGTATTTTTAGGATTAGAGTCTTTACTGGTTGTGCCCGTGACTTCGTCCGTCTGCGAGGAACTTAGTTCAATAAACAGGTATTATTTAAACTATCTGAATTATATCTGTACACTAGCTGACCGGTGCAACTTCGTCTGCACCTAATCGGTTATTACCTATTTCAATTATATTTTTAAACGCGAAAAATCGTAACAAACTTATAACTCGATTACAACGAAATCTACCGTTTTCAATTGTAAATCCGAACTATACAGGGACTCAATTGGTATGTGATAAATCTTTAAAAATACGCCTAAAACCCGTTCGCAGCATCACCTACCGGGTTCAATTAAAATAAAAACTAACCTACATATATTGCTGACAAATGTCTTCCCAGTATTGGTGATAAATTAATATTTGCTAATTTCAGTTACATTCCTTCTGATTAACTATTGCAAATATATATTTTCCAGAATAAACATTATGTATAACACTCGGGGAAATGTATAATAATACATTTCTAACATTGAAAAAAAAAATTCAAAATCGGATCGGTGGTACCAGGAATTCCCTGAATACAAAACGATAAAAATATGAAATATAGCTTCAACGTTTAGCGAATCTGTTGACAAAGAAAATTTACCGAAATCCGTGAAGAAGATCATAGAATACAAATTTTTATCCTTCGACCGTTATCCTAGAGAACCCCTTGTGTATTATAGGACAAAAAGTATTAGATGTAACCTTGTAATATGTTATCACTGTGAAAAGTTTCGTCAAAATTGGTTCAGTACTTTCAGAGTAATACGTGTCCAGATTCTAGACTTTCATCCGTAATCCTGGAGACCCCTTGCGTTTTATTGGACAAAAGGTATCGTAGATGTAATCTCGTAATATTAGCTATCACTGTGTCTAGTTTCGTCAAAATTGTTTCAGTACTTTCTGAGTGATACGTGTTCACAGGCGCAGTCAGAAATTGTAAAAAAAATATTTTTGGCTTCTATATCGATAACATAATCTACTACCTCAATTATCATTTCAAAAAATATTAAATGTACAGATTTGGTCTTGTTATAGTAATAGATAACATATACACACTTTTTTTTAATACGTAAATAGATCGCAAACCAAAACTTGACAACAAAACTAACATAGAATAAATTTTCTGAGGAGTTTTTGGCGGGCTTTCAGTTTGTCAGGTAGTGGATTTTATATTTTATTCATAATATCGTGTTACTAGGCTATATATTATACAAAATTGGTGGTGTTTTATGTAATATGGTTCGTTTATTGGGCATAAGTGAAATGAATGAAAAATATTATCACGGAGCATGAATTTTGGGGTCTGGAAAATTAAGAAGATAAAAATGTACGAAATAATATATAGAAGATTTGGCGCTTATACCTCTTCATAAAATTGGACATAGAAGAAAACTGGCTAAAGAATACACAAGAACTACCTATATTGACAACTTCAGAATTGGCAGTATGGATTAATTCCTTCGCCTGTCTTATTGGATGAATATTATTACTACTAAACTTTTCCTTCGCCTGTCTTATTGGATGAATATTATTACTACTAAACTTTTTGAGTAGTAGGTCCTCGTTCCTATGAATGTAAACTAATGAGTCCTTTGCTTTTTCGGGCAAGTAAATTGTTTTTCTGGTCTCATTCAATAGCAAGTCCCAGCGAATCGTTTTACTGTCACTTCATTTCCTCTCATAAGTACTCGTCCATTTATACCAAACCATTACCTAAAACCAATTATCAATGTAATACTGACCGAATGTCAAAGTTACCAGTAGAATTTAAGAAAAACTTGTCCGTGACACAATCAGTCGAAAAAATAATAAAATAAAATAATGATATCCATTAATCGATATTATCCAGAAGTGTTAATAATAAGAGTATGGAATCTAGATGTTCAATTGTGAATTTCAAGTTTCATTCAACAGCCTAAATATTAAGTATTATACCACTAACAGAAAAAGTATCCTGGCCAAATTCGTAAAAGTTTTCAATGAAATATATAAAAGAAACAAAAAATAAGTTCGCACATCTAGTATTCGGTATTATTATCTATGTTCGTCTACTAATACTTCCGAATATTAAAAACTATTAAAGTAATAGGTTTACAATCATATCTAAACTATGAAAGAATAGGTTTTTGTTTTAATAATACTCCTTATCCAAATTACTTAGATGCTAGTCCCATACCTGAATGACGGAGTTACAGCCACTTATTGCACTAAAACTAACTTTCAAAATTAATTTCGTTATAGTGGCAAAATAAAAGTTCGCTCACTTTTAATGCATGACAATAATGTTTTCCCATACCTACATTGATCGCGACTATGGACAAACTACGTGGCGATGCACGGAAGTATGGGAGTACCGTAACACTTAAACTCAATTTAACAACTGTAAAAATAATATTAAATCGCATGTAATGAAAAATATCTGTTTTACGTATACTTGAGTACTAAGCTCATTCTTATTATATTCTTTATACATTTTTATTGTTTTCCTGCCTATACAATTGTTTATCTCCACAATACCGCTGGTGAGCTGGTAGTAAAGCGCCTCAGCATGAACTAAAAAGTGTAATAAAGTATTCATACATTCCAAAAGTCCTGAGACATTAGAATCAAGCCAATTTTATGAAAATTATGTTTCGAAATAGATCTAACAAACAGAAATAATCTCATTATCATCTCTGCTCTTTCAATATTCTTTGGACAGTAATCCAATAAACTTAGCGCCATATATTGTTGGTAAAAGTAAACCTTTTTCATTATATTTAATTAAAGCCTATGAAAATAAAATAGTTTGGATTAATTATATTTTACTTCGATTGACTCCACGATATATCGTACAACATCCTATCGAAATTGCTGCGATTCAGAAAATAACATAAGCTGAACTTCACCTATTGGCGTTAATACGTAATTTGTGTGAAAAAGTAATTAATATTGCTCTATCGTTTACTGTGTCTTAGATATTATTTATACATTGTATTATTTAATATCCTTGTTTTTGTATGTGGTTAAAATGCATTTATTTACTACATACTACTCTTCTCTCGTATTTAACTCGACCCGTCATGCAAATTATAATAACTTTTAAAAGAGTTGACTGATTTTAATGAAACAAAGACTAAATGTTTCTCGAGGATATCCTTTATGATTGTCTTGGTGAGGTTTTATCGTGAACGTAAGAATTTAGCAGTGATGATACATGTCCAAACAAAAAATAGACAGATATCTCTAAAAAATATTGAAATATATTTAATTACACATCATGCAACAATTTTTTGTCAAAAATCTCAAAAGTAAAGACACGTTACATTTACATTCTTATTATATGTATAGATTTTCATCTCGGGTTAAAGGATCTGTCTTATCAATTCCTATATTTTCGATACGCGGATAATATAGGAATAATAAAATCTGTATTATGATGATTTTACACGGAAGATTTAATAGTTTACATAATAGTAAATCGTATGTGTATATGTCTCGAATTTTGACGTTGACGACCAGTTTGGGTTTAAACTTCAGAAACGAGATTATAAATGTTGGAATCAATTTTAAATTAAATTATCACTAGTAAAATCTGATAACTTAGATTTACTAATTATTGTCATAGAAAAGAATTGTTCACCATTACGCGGACTTCCGAATGCACAAAATATTGTTGCCCGTATTTGAACTAAATCCTCGTTATGAATGATTTAAAAAATTTGATATTATTCTATATTTATTTAAATTGAAAAATTAGAGCTAACTCTACGTTAAAGCCAATTAAAGTACATGTGTTATTACTGTGATGCGTGTGATTACTCCATAGACTTTCATGTAAACGACTTTACTTTACGGAGGTATTGATCATGATTTACTACTGACTCACTAAATTTGAAATATCAGTGGAGACTAGATTGCTGTATATTTTTATTAGCTTCTGCCTGCGACTTCGTCAGCGTGGAATAGTTACTTTGAGCTAACACTAATACTTAGCGAAAGCTCTCAAAAGGAAAAAAACACCCCGATCTTGAAACAATTTAATGGGTCGGCTCCTCCGGGGTAGTACCACCCCTCTCACAGATAACCGACGTGAAATAACAGTGCTTGCATTGTTGTGTTTCGTTCGGTCAGTGAGAGAGCCGGAGGCCCACGTCCCTTCCTCTTTCCTTCTTTCCCTTTCCTTCCCCTCCCCCTTCTCCTATATACAGGCTGGCGACGCACTTGCGACGTCCCTGATGTCGCTAGTGTCTATGGATGGTGGTGATCACTTAACATCACGTGACCCACCAATTCGTTTGCCTCCTTTGATATAAAAAAAAAAAAAAACATTCTTCATTGGTGATCCGCTCCTATTGATCTTAGTGTGACTTAAATTACTTATCTAAGACCGAAAGAATTTTTCAGTAGTTCCAGAGATTATCCCCTACAACCTCACATACTCTGGCTCTTTATAATATTAGTACAGATGTAAATATAAAATCACAATTATATGTTTTAGGGGGGGTGAAGATGGTACAGGAAATACGTGCCCTCTGGCTGCATCTGCGGCAGCACCAGCGGCGTGGCGAGGAACCAATGATAGTGCCACAGAATATAGTCGTCGCGGTAATACTCCTGCAGCATATAGCCGGTACCAACGAAATAATTCCACCGCTCCGTATTCTACACCACCTTCGAATGTTGAAAGGTAAACGGTACAGTATTTTAATTTTTTTTTATAATAGTATATCAAAGCGATTGCATTGTACATGATAAAGAACTAATGATTAAAGACATCAACAATCTCCGAAAGATCGATCAATCATTTTTAGTATTTTTCGATATAATACTTACTATATGAAAGCCTCTCGTAAGGAGATCCTTACGTTTGAATTATGCACGGTTACATTATTATAATTATTATTGCTGTGTATATTGAAATTCGATGGCTACTTTTAAGATGATTCTTCCAATCAGTTTGGTACAGAGATGTATGAAATACAAGTCCTCACATGTTATTACCCTTTACTTTTTTTTTAAAAACTTGGTGCTTATTGACATTTTATTTTCCGAAATTCAGAGAAATAACACTGATTCTCAATCCTTAAAAGTAGGCATCTAGGCATATAGTACAGTTAAGCTATGCGCTTGTTAAGTTTATGTTAATAGTGAAAATTATTTATGCTGTGGTATAAAAAAACTGTGATCGAATCTGCCTAGAAAATAAATACCATGCATAATGACGTATCCCATTTCAATGTAACGTTAGGAAGAGGAAAGCTTGACTGGAATTTTATAATACTTTGGGGTTGTCAGTTATCAGGCATATATACAAATGATTTAATAGGATCAATATTTTCTTATATTGATCACGATCAGGAAATAAGTTTCGATATTGAAACCGGTCGTAAGTAGCTTACGAGCGACACGCGCTACGTAGCAATCTTTACTCGGGTCACTGCACTTTTAGTGTTGTGGCATGGATATTATTTATTGTAATTTTATATATGATAAAATATATCCTATTTTTTCCTTCTTATTATTTCAATATAGATCTATCTATATTCTAGGTACAAACTTTCGTTTATACTAAATTTGTTAATAAATTAAAATCCATGTTTAATTATAAAAAAAACATTGTGTTTACGTAATATGTACTGCGAATAAATAAAATTCATAACTTTTCACTACACTCTTTGTGATAAATTATGGTCTGTGATTGAACCGACTGAGTTTGGTTTGCTCATGGCATATAATTTATGATTAATACTTTAATAACAAGTAAATACATCTTTCGTTTTAATGTAATATATCATTATATACAGACACTTGTATTACTTCAATTAAAAATTCCAATATTGCTGCTTTTATTCATAATTCTGGTAACAAATTCGCATTCGGAAACAGTCTCAATCTCAGTATATGGGAAAAGAGTCGATTTAGTAATTAAGTAATAAAATAGAAACGGCAATTACTCTTAATTCATTCATCATTTACACAATTTATTCGTCATTTATTTAATTAATACCTTTGTGACGAATAAAGTTAGACAAAATTTCTACTCTACTAAATTTCAACTACAAGAAAAGTGCTACAAATAAAAAAATGTTAATTATCAAAGGGCGTTGAAGAAAGGTTACTTCAATTAAATGTGTCGTAATCAAGTTTTACAGTGTTTGAAATTTCTGTTTTTGTATTTACAATTTCAATTTTTTGTTTTGATTCTTAGAATATTATTTTTTACATTTAAGGACTACACCGCATCATCGATGGTACGTGAGTACAGACAGGGGAACGACTGCGACAGGTGGCGAGAGTACACCTAGTACACCAGGTGGCGGGACAGAGAGTGGACGGCGACGCCGGCATTCTGGGTCTGGTTCATCACGGTCGGATTCCAGTTCACCAGAACCGAGTGACACTTCGCGTGCTTCTACACCTGCTACTCAACCGACATTGACGCATCACACCAATCACAGAGTTCAACATCAACATCAACTTCAGGTTATTGCTACTCCGTTTGAATCAATGAAAGTTGACCATTCAAATTCTACGCTCAAGTTCAGGAATTTTATTTATCCTAAAATTATTCCTTTGAAATATGAGCATAATAGCGGAGGCACAGTTTTTTATGCACATTTGACATTTGTTAATGTATATTCATTATAATTGATTATTTACGACAAATCATTCTGGAACACATCAGGAATGTTTATACTTATACATGTTGTACTAGTTTGAATTTTGGAATAACTTTTCACATTATAATATTTGTTTTATAAATAATATAATGTCATTAGCTTATTCATGATAAAAACGTAACAAATTTTTTTAACTAAACATAACTAATGTTATACGTACGGTACCATATGTAAATACCGAGTTGCAAAATTTATCATAGTTAATTATACAAATTATACAAAGTGTGACATCTTGTGCAGTTTAAATCTTGTCAGTAGCAATCATTTTTTGATAATAAATCGCAAGTGAATTTTAACAAATCCTTTAGTTTTGTTTAGTTTAGACTTTTGTCACTCTGTCCACATCTTCTAGAACAGTGGTATTCAATCTTTTATTAAACGAGCCACAATCACGTATTACTCATAGTGACGCGGCCCACTAACTACAAATATTTAGGTATTAAAGAAAAAACGTAATTTCAAATAAAAAACGTATTAATGTTGTGAAAATTTTTTCTCCAATAAAACAAGCTTGGTATCATTACCTTATATCATTACCGCAGGTCGAGTATAGCTGCTCTATAACATAGTATCCTCTAAAATGGGGAACGCTCCAAACACCTGTGACTGAGTTTAGCGATTCTGGCGTGGAATCTCGAGCCATGGGCTTTTTGCAGATTTGCACATACATCAGACTATATGGCATGTTCAAGTTCGTTTAGTCTATTCTCCGTAGCCACTGCAAAGGCGGACTTCAAAGACACACATTATAATCCGTTCATGATTTCTTGGATGACGATTATTCTTTTTGTTTTAGTTGTATTTTTTATTGTTGTATGTTTTTTGTTCTATGCCTAAACCCAAAAACCCTGTAAAATAAAATTTCATCGCTATATATCTTATTCTTATATCTTTGTTGATTCTCGTGTCATATAGGTGAACGTCTGATTGGACATCGTGCTTATAGGCACTACTTAAGATACGTAACTTTAATAAACCTGAGTCTCGGACGATTAACTATCTTGACGTCTGATAGTCAGTTGTATGTATCGGCCCTGCAGTTTTCTCGGCCTAGGTTCCTCAACAGGATCTGTTGTATTGACGTAACGCTACAAAAAGACTAAAAGACGAGTTTAAATAAGTTTGTTCAGCTTGTTACCTGGGGAGTACGTTAACATCTAAGTATATTGAGTCGTACTTCAGAGTTATTTTAATTTTGTTATATTGTACATATGCAGCTTTGTTTTTTTGGATTTAGTATCTTAATTCGATTTTTAGCAGTTACATATTTACCTCAACAGGGTTTCTCTAACTCAAACAATGAGTTCTATCTTATCTATTCGCTTGGATAGACTTGTCTTTATCAATTGCAACCGATGATAAACTAATTTATCCATTAACGCAAGGAAGGAACGCATTTTATAAGGAAAGATAATAAAAATATTATACATATTAATAGTATGTAATAATGATTATTATAAAAGTAACTGAACACGAATGGTACTAATTTAAAAGTTGATAAGGAATTGATATGGTATCTCGTTCTAAAAAAGATTTAAATGTAACACAATTAAGCTAATTTGAACCTCATATCAAAGGATAAGCAACCTGTAATAAAACGGATGATGATGATGATGGACCTTATCATAAATAGCGTGCAAAAAAGTCAAAAGATAAAATGGCTTCGTAAAAAGTATAATATAATTTTTAATAAGGAGATTTAAAATTTTTAATAAGGAGAGCTCAAATGAATTGAAGTATGAATAATATAATGATTCTGTATTATTAAATTTTTTTTGATAAAACATTTCGCAAATTTAATTTATTTTCACCTATACGCTATCACCACGTGTACAAGTATATACAACATGTGGATTTCTGAAACAAAGATCGCACGAGTGCCATTTGTGCTATACAGATTTGACACTAAGCCATTTTGTCGTCATCAACAATGTAAGAAGCACACGAGTGATAAATTGAAAAAGCATATGCATGGCGCATAGTATTGTGTACAATATGACGAAATTTAAAGCCAACAAAGAGCATTCGCTGACACACTGTTAATGTGTAGTTTTCATTCGAAGAAAACTGCTTTTAAACCATACCGATTACTTCGAAAAGGTTATGGTGAACACAGTCCATCACAAGACGTGTGAATAATAATTTTGACGTTTCTAAGTAGTAACTTCGATGTTGCAGACAATAAATATGTAGAATTGCGAGCCTAATTGGACGAAGATGATTCGCAAATATGAAAACAATTCGTCGAGCATTTGAGCGTTAGTCAACAAGCTACTTCCAATTGGTTACAAAAAATGAGAAAAATTCAATAGATTCGTCACCACATTTATTGAACAACAGGCAAATTGAAAACTGCAAGAACATATGTGTGATACATGTTGTTCGCTCGGCATATAAGAAAGTCGTTTTTGCATCGTACAATTACAGTGGCTGAAGAGTTATTTTGAGGATATTAAACTTACAAAATTATGGGTAGACCTATGTGCATCGTCCCTATAGACCGCAAGACCGCTTTAGTAGAAAGACGATAATCTGCGTTTCATGGGATAAGAGAGATGTGCTTTATTATGAGCTTTTAAACCCGGAGAAACGACTAATACTAACATTATCATTAACAATTAACCGATTTGAAGCGTTCGCTGTTTATAAAAAGACTAGATTATCTAAATACGCAATATAAATTTTTTTTATGACATTACATGCGAGAAAACCGGTTCGCCGTAACACTTTGAAATCACTCAACGGCTTACTCAACAAACATGTCTTTACCACTTATATGAATCAAAGGATCATTCTATTACTGAGGATTATTGTGGTTTGTGCGAAATAATGGATGGCTCTTTGAATGATTCGCAGTAAAAGGGAAGATATTTACTGGCGCAGTATTCACAATTAGCCTGCAACATTAGAAAATGTATAACACACAATAGAAAAGAGTATATATTTTGAACAAAGCACTCGTTAACATTGAACTGAATGCGACCTTTTTTTAGGGTTTTTTTTTTCTCTAACTGACTACGCTATTGCCCTTAATTTTTTAGCCTTTACAGCTTCATCGGACTACTAAGGCGAGCGGCACTCAGCCGATTTTATATTGGCAACTAGCTCAAGAGTGCACGGCACACCTCGGCTTCGCTGTTGCCCGTTGCATGCAAAATCGCGACCTATCTTAGATAGCCTAGCTAACTATTCATATATGTTTGAGTTGTTGAAACGTATATGTGTACCAAGCATATCCGCCTCAACAACTCCTGCATATATTTTTTTATCGAATAATTGAGAGTTTTTCAGTTTGATAAGGGAAAAAAGTAAACCCTTCCACCAAAATGTGTAGCGTGTAGGCGTGCACGTGTGTGGGGGTGATCGTGTAGTGTTGTAGCAGTGATGTATGGGTGTGTCACCGTATCGCGCAAGCAACGCACTCAAGGGCTCCCTACAGAGGGATCGAACCTAGGCTTGAGCCGCTGCCGTGGGAGGTCTAATCGGGTGTGCGGGAGTGAAATTAACCCCCAGACCGCGGCGGCGCGATCTGTGGTTACGCGGGCGTGGGCGTGAGCACGCTCTGTTACGAGGGACAGGCTGGTACTGATCGTTCGCTGACGTGATATCGTCGGGAGGATCGGTAAAAATGTGTCGCGGACGTCTTCTATATCGCCCAACGTTGGGTACGGGTTCGTAATTTGCGGCGGATACCACTAACGAACTGGGATGAATCGCGGCTCGCTCGAAATAACTTTTTTTTAGGGAAAAAATCGAGGCAGTTATAAGGACTGTCGACAGAAGTTAAAACTCAAAAGAATGGAAGAACTCTGTTCTGTCTTAAATTAATTATAGTGTGAATGACAGTAGTTAATTTTCAAATTTTGTTTATCGAAATTATTAACATTAATATGGTTTTCATTAATCAAACATATAGGTATATATGTAAGGAGATATACTATATGTATATAATATAATGTACATTAATAACGCACGGAGGTATATACAGGTGGAATTTTTTAATGCCACCTGGAGGGAAACTACTCTAAATAATAGAGATAGTAAATTTTACTACAAAGAAACATTTCTTTATTTTAGAAAAGAAATAGAACTGCATTCTAAGATTTTCGAAAATTCTCTTGTTTCACCCGGGAATCGAACTGACCAAAATCTATATTTTTTTTGGAATAAAATTGTATAGTTATAAATATCATACGCCAAATTATAGGTATATGCAATACGCTAGTTTTGTTTAATTACATAAATAGTTTATCTAAGGTCAGTGGAAAAATAACCAATACAGAACTAAATTAGGTTTAATATTACCGTACTTATGGTTCAACATTAAGCACATTCCACTGACAAACATGAGGAACGTTTTCTCTATGTAGACAGAGTATAGTTTCGTATTTATTTATTTGACATCTTTGTGGCGTATGAATTTTACATTTCTACAGTTTTTTAGTTTTTCTTATTTCTGCTGATCTTTTGGATTTGTAGTAATGCTCTTCAATTTCATACTTGAAAAGGACGGTTGAGATTTACGTACCTATATTTATAAAGTACTATGTGATTTATGGTTTAAATATTGCCATTATCCCTCTTTTAACACATGTTAGTTTGCTTAATATCATCGAATATTATAGAAAATTTTCATTGAATCTCGTCACTTCATAAGAAGATGACTTGAAATTTATCCACATCTTGTATTTATGTTTATTTTATTCTTACAGTGGGCTGCAACAGCGAGCGGCCGACCTTTGGCAATCTGTGTGCGAAACTTACCAACTAGGTCGACTGACAGCTCTCTGAAAGATGGCTTGTATCACGAGTATAAGAAGCATGGAAAAGTTGTATGGGTTAAAGTGGTTGGACAAAACGCTGATCGATATGCAGTTGTGCGTTTTAAAAAACCGTCCGATGTTGAAAAAGCTCTAGAGGTGTCACAGGATAAACTTTTTTTTGGGTGTAAAATTTCTGTAGCACCTCATCAGAGTTGTGATGAAGACGCAGATTCCGCTAAGCCCTATGAGACTGACATAGATGAATATCATCCTAAGGTAAACATTAAACTTATATAAATTATGTTAGCATAAACTAAATGTAAAATAAGTAGATATTTTTGTTTTTTGTAGGCTACTAGAACGTTATTCATTGGTAACTTGGAAAAAGATGTAACACAACAACAGCTCAGAGAGAAATTCAAACATTTTGGCCGTATAATTGAGATTGATATAAAAAAAGGTAGTGGCGGAGGAGCTGGTTATGCATTTTGTCAATACGCTTCTATATCAAGCGTAGTAGAGGCGATACGAGCCATGGATGGCGAATATGTTGGTGGTTCACGGGTGAAACTTGGATTCGGTAAACCCGTAGCTACAACTTGTGTATGGGTGGACGGTCTCACCGAACATACGGAGAAACAGGTGAGATATATATCTTTAATAATTTTTATGTTTTACCTATCAAATATTTTTTGTCTCTGAAGAAACTGAGTCAAAATGTCGATAGAATCTTAATTACCTTAAATTCGATTAATCACAAAGTGTGGGCGTTGTTATTGAATTTAAGATTTAGGATCGGGGAGATATAGATTAATCTGTCTGCCATACGTCGCCAATATAGTGTTGTTTTTAAAAGTTTATACTTTGATAACCTTTTGTCTTTTGTTTTGTTGAGTTTTTGTCCTAATTTATTTTACTAGTGGGCGCCCAGTGGTCGACATTCGACCATAGTTATTTGATTTTTTAAAGTTTGATATTTATTAGGGTTATTTTGTCATAGTATACTTCTATAATCAAAGGTTTTCATCATGGCTACTCTTCTTTAATTATATAAACTTCTTTATTAATAACTATAATAACATCTTTAAAAAAATCTTTAATTATATAAACATTTTAAAAAATATATGTGTAAATGAAAATTGAAATTAATTATAAATTTGAAACAAAAAATCACGTGGTAAAGCTCTCAAATTTTAAGCAAACATAACTTTACGAAAATAAAGAAATTTATCGCTCCCCATGACCAAATTTCCAATTAATTTCACACAACACCATGGGTGGGTGGTATTTTTGGGTGATATTAAATTAAATGTAGTCTGTTCATTATGAGAAATAGTGATATGCCCAGTATCATCGTTTGGAAAAGTAATGGATCCACAATACAATTAATTTTAATACGACCATTAGATTTTGAAAATAAATTATTTTTTGTTGCCACATGAGGTTGAATTGCAACGTTGTAACCGCGGAGATCTAAGTCATGGATTACTTTTATGAATAAAATTCTTATTATGATTACACAAAGTATTATTTGGCTCATTTTTTTATTAAATCATAATTTGAAGTGAGTTCACCATAAAAAATAATTAACATTAAAATAATAGTTATATTTTATAATATCATTGTTGAATGTAGGATGAAAAATGGTAATTGGAACGTAAGAGTTAAAAAGTAGATACAGTCGAGCATAGCAAACTCCTCCACAATGTCTTTTAAACTTCGTAATTATTGACGACTGTCAAAATGTCTTTTTTATTTACATGTGTGTATATGTTGTGTAAAATTCAAGTAGTAGTGTAAGTAGTGCATATTTTCATTAATTTATTGTACTTCTAATGCATTTTATATAAAATAAACAGCTTTCTGCACTTCTCCGCCTTATAAAATTTAACTATGCCAAACTTCAAGTTCATACGTTGACGGGAAATAGGTTAAAAAGGGGTACAATTTTTTTTCTTCACGTATTAATATTTAGATTAGTGCCGGTTCAATAGGTGAAATTCGGCCGTGATAAGGCTTACAAACGGTTTCTTCACGTGCTAGTATATAGGTATTGCAAAAATATTGTAGTTTATGAAGTACTAGCCTCTGCCCGCAACTTCGTTCGCGTGAAGTAGAGATACTAACATTAGTGTTAGTACGCAGCAGTTCTCAAAAGGAAGAAGCATCCTGATTTTGAAACCTTTTTCATCTGTGCTCCGCTCCTATTAGTCTTAGCGTGATGATATGTAGCCTATAACCATTCTCGATGAATGAACTATATAACACTGAAAGAATTATTCAAATCGGACCAGTAGTTCCTGAGATTACACCCTACAACGTCACAAATTCACAAACTTTATCTCTTTATAATATTAGTATAGATGAAGAAAAACCAATATTTACTAAGTGAAAAACGAAAATAAAGAAAATCGGTTAAAAATCGGTAGAAAGAACATTTTGTTAACTAGCTGACCCGGCGACGCGTTTCTGTGGCTTTGGTACAGAAAAAGTGAGGTTACTTATTAAAAAGATTGACAAAACAGGTACACCATGAAAGAAACGAGATGAAGAATAAATTCAAAATTATATCGTTGCGCCATTTATGAGATATCTATAACAGTCGATGCTACAGTTTTCTATTAACAAACTAATTTAAAACCCCATTTGTTCGAGAGTGTTGAAACTTACAATTTAAAACAATAATCAACATTGATAATTATTTAATTTATTATTAAAAATGTTGAGGCCATTAATTGAAAACAAATTATCATATCTCTCAAGTTGGACCAAAGTGAATGCAAACTGTCATGAACATTGGTTGAGTAGTTTTGGAATTCATCGTGAACAAATATACCAGTGGATTCTTATACATATAATAAGATGATAATTTACAAATGAAATAGTAAAAATAAAAGGTGGTTGATTATGTGTGTCAGGTTCTGGGAGCAGTATCGCGGTGCGGAGCTGCAACGTCCGTGTGCGTGGACCGTGCGGCGGGCGCCGCTCTGGTACACTTCGAGCAGGCGGCCGCGGCCGGCACCGCTGTGCGCGAGCTGCGTCGTGTCGCCGCCGCCATCTCCGCCGCCGAGCCCGACCACCCGCGTCTCTGCGTCGACTACGCTTCACGCGAGTGCCAGGTCATCCATCCCTTCATATTTCATTCAAGAAGACGTTACTTTGCGGAAATATATCATTAAATATGATAGTGAACGTTACTTTGCACTTCCGCTTGGAATAGACCGACAGCAACCACGTATTACTGCAGTAAAAAATTGAGCTGTCACGGGACGCTTGGCAGATGTGAAAAATCGAAATTGTTTTGTAAAAGTTATATGTATAAAAGAACAGATCACGACAGGACTCAGATATGTTATAATGAAAAGAAAAAACATTACAATTTTCATTAACTAAAATTCAACATTCATTTCAAATTTTACAAATAATAACTGTATTTGTTTTACTACATAAATATTCATTTTTATGAAATATAAAATTCAACTAGGCGTAGGCGCGGTGTTTTTGGTGCCATTTTTAAAGGGCGTTAGGTTGTAAGAGCGTGCCGCGAACACTGGTAGAACGAATGGCCGACAAAACAATTTGAATCGTATGTTTATACGGACAGAGTTGTAAATGTTTTTGAGTACATCGTTAATTGTGCAAAATGTGTGTTTTGCGTCGCCACCTCTCGCCATGCCACCAATCAGGTTTACCCTCGCCTATAGATGTTTCACATCAAAAATGTTTGATTTTATTTTTCGCAAATGTACTTGAAAAAGTTACACCTGAAACTGGTAATAAAGGTTGAGCGAAATATTAGTAACTAAAAGAATAAAAAAAAAATGAAACAAAGGAACGCGTTTTAGACGAGGTCCTCTCGGACAAATCAAATCAAACGTTTTTTTGTTGCAGTAAAACGTGGTAGCTGCCAAACTATTCCATGCGGAAGTGGAACTTAACATCCTCTATAATATTTTTATCATCTTTTCATGCACTCCACCTGCTGTCACACTACCATTCTCTTGTTCATACGGATTTTTCTCGCAGGAGGCCTTCTACGAGCAGCTTGAAAAACATGGCGGTTCTGCAGCGTTAACGGGCTCTGAGAGATTACCTGGCGATCTATCTACCCGGTATATGCCCTCCACCCGTCACGAGTCTATTAGGTGTGTGTGGTGACTAATTGTTCTGTTTTGGTGATTTGTTCTATATTGATTGTGAATTAATCGCTTAAGCATTCCGTTCAGGTATGATGGCTGTTCGGTTCGTTCGCGAGCTTCTAGTTTTGGGCGTGCGTCTTCTAGAACTCCACGATATTCCACTGTTGATCATTATGATCCTACTGACTATGCAGCAGATCGACGCTACAGGTATACATAAGGTTTAGGGTTGGTACAAGTCACTCTAAATTGTCGACGAACTTTGAATGGCGTTAAGAAATGCTATTAAAATGTTCACGTTAACCTAAAATTGATTTATTCCTCTTACATAAATATTTTTTGAAATGTTAGTTAATTAGAAACACTTTAAAACTAAATGTGTTCATTGTTCAGCACTCGTTTAATTATTACGTTATTTTGTTTTATAAAGTTGACCGTCGACTTTATTATAATTGTCTTAATTTGTCTATTTATAACGTGAAAATAATATATTTTGATATAGATTATGAATTTACAAGTCAAATGTCTACATAAACACAATGTATATCCTTATGACTTAAAGTTAAATATAACAGTTAGGTTCTAGATCATTTTCTTTTACATATCTATATTTATTTGGCTAATTGTAGGGGTCGCGAAAAGACTAGTTTCTTGCCCGTTTTGATTTAACCTATCCTCACTATTTGTTATTACCTAAGCTACCAAAATATTTACTAAAACATTTCTAGCACAAAAAATATATCTATAATGTGAAAAGAAATTTAATAATTCGATAACTGATTGTATAGATCTTAACATGCTAATAGTCACACATTAAAATGGAAGGAAAAAGAACGAACATGGTGACTAAGGAATACTCCTTACAGAAAAAGCGAAATGAAAATTGTAAATTAAACAAGGATTGAAACTGGAATAAATACTTTTAAGTACAAAAGTTTTCATGGTTTTTAATCACCGTTCTATATAGAACCTTGATAGATTTAACGTTTTAAAGTAAAAAGTATTTGCGTTTTAAAGTAATAGGTATTAGCAGTCGGTTTTTTAAATCGAGAGGATATTTATACTTCTATATTCTACTTTAGTGTGAATTTCGTGACATATCAGAGAACGTTTTGGCAATACAATAAACTATTTTTAATTTAATTGTTTACATTATCTGTAAATGAAAACTTAAATCATTGTAGGTGACCCTGAATGATTGAGAAATATTATTATATCATCATATAATGGAAACATGTAAAAGTGTAGATTTTTGTTTTGAAATTTCTAAAGCATAATAAACTAGTATTATTATTAAGCCCTGCTTTTTTACTCAACAGTAGGCCATTAGCAGGGTGCTATTATTTCGATGACCAGTATACCTCTATAAATTTTTTGTGAATGAAAAAATAATTTATCTAATACCTTTAAACGAGCAATTCTTGTATATTTTTATATTTGTATATATTCAGGATCTCGGAAACGGCTCCATCTATTTCCGTGAAACTTAGTATGTAGGTAGTTTCGGGCGATAAATAGCTAGATTTTATTCATAGAAAACATTTTTAACTGACTTTTCAATTAACAAATATATCTATAATTTAAAGGTAAATTTCGCCGCAGCTGTCAAAACAAAAATAGTAAATCGGTTGCTTAAAAAATCCGTGTAACCCCAGTTCGAATCCGAGTGACAGCAGAAGAGATATATTGTTTTAATTGTTTTTTTTTGTACAAAAATGTTAATTTTTTGAGGCAAACCTAACAGTTTTTTTTTATTTCAAAATGTTTTTAAAGAACCGAGCTAGGCTCGGTCGCCCTGGTACTTAATAAGTAAAGTAAACAATATGATCCCACTCATTATCCTCGTCACAAGCTTTTTTTTATATATGTTATTTAAATTATTTATATTTCTATTATAGGCTTATACTAAAAGTTTATAATTAATATTAAACATAAAAATAATATCGAAGTCCTCTGTAACTTTCATTTATTTACAAAAAGTATATTATTCCTGATAATGGTGCTATATAATATAAACATAATTTCTAACGAAAAAGTGTACACTTTTTTCAATGTACCAAAACTCTACTGTGATTTTATATGTTTACAGAGTCTATGATGAAATGGGTTCGAGTCCACCGCCAGAAGAAACTACGTATGAAGACAGATTACAGTCCGTGGTAGTTTCACCACAAAGAGCTCGAAAACATTGCCGCGATTCTAGCTCGGAAGATAAAAAACATTCAAAGGTAAATGTATAAGTAAAAATTTTGAAAATTATTTATTCGTCAATGTTTACTCATTCATTACAAGAAACTTTCTTTGCTCAGGAACGTCATCTTCGAACAAGTGTACGGCGTTCTCGTTCTGGATCGCGTGGGGCAGGGAGCGAGCGGCACGGGGCACGTAGGAAACACAGGAAACGCCGTGACGGTTCGGGATCTCGTGCGGGCACACCGTTACGGGATGAGCCCGACGCTTTACCTGTGGAACCACGTCGTCCCCCGAGAGAACGTCCACCGCTACCCATGTCCTTGCCTCTACCTAAGTTTGCTGCACAATTGTTACGTACAGCACCGCCCACACCACGACCGATGCCAACATCTGCACCTGATTCGCCTCCGCGTCCGCCGTCCGTTTCTTCTTCAAGTGGTGGTTCTGCACCTCATTCACCCTCGCTTGAAGAAAGAATTCGAAGTCTTGATGAGAAATATGAAAAATGGAGTGGATCGCGGGCCCTTGCGGACACACCTGATCGGACACGCTTCCGTCACCGTTTGCTTGACATTGACATAAACGAGGTGAAACCTTCAGAGGTGGTGCGTTCACTACTCGCTAAACGATCTGTTTTCGACGAAGATTCGGAACGACTCGAAAGTGTTGCACGTCCACCAAGTCCGAGCCCCGTAGGTAGTCCTCGTTCTCGCTCCTCATGCAGCGTACTACGTACTCTACGATACTCTACAATAACTTCGCCGCAAATACCACATTTGTCGTCACATCTGGCGTTAAATGTTCATGGATCTGCTCCATTATTAAATTTCTTAGATGGTGAAAACGAAATAACGGATCGGCCAGCGGATCCCAGGCTTAACAGACCTGAGAGATTAGTTCGTATAGAGAAGTTAGGTACATTCAATGAACGTGATTATAGAATTGAGTCAAGGCTTCGTCCGAGAACCCCTTCAACTGATCGATCTCAGCCAGATTCGAACGATCGTGTTTCTCCAAATCTCTCCAAAGATGTTTCTGAGGAGTCTAAGGAAGATTTTGAAAGGATATATAGAGATTCACTGAGCCAAGTTGACGATGATAATAAATCTTGTATTGATAACGTAGTCAAGGAAGTAACTGATTTGGCTTATAGTAATTTATCAGATTCAGGTAGTCTAACACTAACAAATAACTACTCTAATTGCCCATTACCTCCATTACCGTCTGAAAATTTAAACTTTCGTGAAGATGGGAAAACTGTTGAGTCCGATATAGTTAATTCTGTGGAGAAAAGTGCCCGAGATGTTTTAGATATGCTATTGTTTCGAGTTGAACAGGATGATAAAAACAATACATTAAAATTTCATTTAGAAAAGAAAAATGAGACAAGTAATGAAAAAAATCTTGGTCTAAAACACAGTGAAAGAGGCGAAAATCGATTCCGAATAAATATTGATAGCAAATTAGAAAATAAAAACCAGTCAGCGAAGGATTGTGATCAAATTACACATATATCAGTAAGTACCGATATTAATAAAGAAATTGATGAACTTGGGAAAAATAAACCCAATAATACTATAAACTCAAAAGGTACTGAGGAATTTCAGTTAGTTCTAGAAACTGTACATACTTCAGAAAGGAATTGTAAAGAGCCATACAATCAGCATATTTTAGATAATTTGCAGCGAAAAAAATCAGGAGTAGAGGGTGCTGACAATCCTACGGAAAAAGAAAAATACCTAAGTTATACAAAACCACTAAAGTGTAGTGAAAAAAAACGCGATCTTGAAAAGAATTTAGATGATCGTACGAAAATTGATTCTGAAAAATTATACAACATCAAAGAACGTCTAGACAGAAATAAGCATGAAAATGAAAAGTTTAAGAATGATAAAAGCTTATTAAAAATTGAAAAAAGTATAACCTGTAAAAAAGATTTTTCTTTTGATAATAAGCAATTGGAAAAGCCCGATAAACTCAAATTTGAAAGAGATGTGACAAAAGGCTTAAATGATAAAAAAGATGATCATGACAATGAAAAAATATTTAAACATTACGAAGATAAATTACAACGTCAAGATCATCATAAGAAGGATAAAATTGAAAAGGAGAAAAGAAAAGATTCTATAGATGATTCTTTGTTCAAATTAAAAAAGGATGAAAAACACAAACACGAAAGACCAAAAAAGGAAAGCGATTCAAAACGTGAAAATAAGAAAGAATCTGAATTACATAGAATTCGGAAGTCCTCAAGAGACGAAGTCGTTAGAGAAATAAGTCGCAAAGATTCAACAGATTCTTCTACTTCGAGAACATCTCACGATTCATCTAAAGTTAAGGATTCGGAGAGTAATGAAATAAAAGAAGAAATAAAAAATAAATTAAAACAAGTGGATCAGTTAGGTAAACAAGATGCAGATAAAGATTTTTTATTGAAAACAGACTTGAAATCAGACTGTGGAGTAATTAAAATGAAAACTTACGTAAAAACTGATACAAAGGGAAAAGAGAGAGACTCCTTAGAGCATTATAGCAATAGTAATATCGACAGTAATTCAGGAACTTACGTAAAATTGAAATCAGAAATGAATGAAAAACAAAGACATTATTCTCTGGATTCGCCAAACACAGACACCAAACGTAAAGAACGGTTGAATTCTTGTTCTAGCTTACCGCCAAATATTGGTCATAAAAGACGAATGTCGTCACAAGAAAGTTTTGAGTACATCAATGAAGATTTAAAAAAACATAAGAATGACGTGAAGCTTCCAGATCGGAGAGATTCCAAAGAATCACGAAACGCGGATAGACATAAAACAACAAAATTTAGTAAAGGACATTTTGCTAAAATTATTGAAAGTAAAACAAAAGATGATAAGAAAAACCAGGTTAAGCCTCCAGATGATGCTTGTAAGGAATATAGCAAAGAAAATGATATCAAGCAATCGAACCATTTTGATAGATTAAAATCAGTAAAAACTAACACCAAAGATATCAACGATAAATTGAATGCTGAAATTCATCAAGAAGGGCTTTATGGTAATTTTGATTTTCTTGCCACATTGGAACTTAGATCAAGTGAAGAAGACGAAAAGCAAAAGGCATTAAGGAAAGAAATGAAAGAAAGAAAACGAATTCAGCAGTTGCAACAGATCCAAG
Source organism: Antheraea mylitta (assembly GCA_014332785.1). NCBI lineage: Eukaryota > Metazoa > Arthropoda > Insecta > Lepidoptera > Saturniidae > Antheraea > Antheraea mylitta. The sequence continues at coordinate 6,701,826 of JACEII010000004.1, read as the reverse complement.
AATTACAAATGCAACAAGACGCTTTGCAACAAGCTGAGCTTGTCTGCAAAATAAAGGACGATAAAAAACACAAAAACGAAGAAAGAAAAAAAGAAGTAGCTCGTGAAAAACGCATGTCGACAGATAGGAAGAGCAGGGAAGAAAAAACTGAAAATATCAAACGAAAAAATAGAAAAGTACAAAGCAGTGACAGTTCAGACTCTGACGAACCTAAGAAACATTCAATTTTTGATATAATTGATGATGAGCCGACTTATATATCTATGTATGACAAAGTAAAGGCTCGTTCGTGTAAGAATATGCAAAAACAAGAGGAAGAAAAACGTCAAGAAAAAATAAAGGCAAAATTTAGTCAACTAAAACAAAGTCGCGCTAAAAGAGAAGAAAAGAAAAGATCAAGTTGGGATGAAGACAGTGATTCTGACCAAGACAAAAAGAACACACAAAAGTTATCGATAGATGATTCTTCGGATGATGACGTAGCAAGAAACAAAAAGGATGAAAAACCGAATATTTGTAATCTTGAATATGACATTAAAGATAATGAATATATTGATAGTCCTATTGAAGAACATTTGTCAAATAAATTAACTCGTAAAAATTCCAGATCTCGAATTATTTCTGACACGTCTGACGATGAAACGTCGAGAAGAAGTGTTCTTAAGACTCCAACTTACATTGTTGAGGTTAAAAAAGAATGTATTTCTGACTCTGATTCATTATCGGGGAAAAAAAACGATGGGATAAATGTTGAGGACTACTATGATAAAACTAAAAAGAATTCATTACTGACATTATTTGGCAAAAGTGATGGTGAAGATAGTAAAACGAAATGTAATTTTGATGTTAATGAGTATAAATCTTCTACTTTAAAATCTATGTCGCATGACTTTTCATCTGAAAGTGAGTCAGTTACTTCTTGTCGAAATTTTGACGAGATTCATAGAAAACATAAAAAGAAACAGAAAAAGCATAAACCTGTATACTCGGATGATGAAATAAAAACAGAAATCAAGGATTATAACTTACATGACATTGAAAATAAACATAGAATCGGTGAAAAACAAAGACGACATAAAAAAGAAAAACGAAAAGACAAAATAAGAGAGAGCATTGATACAGATGACAACCGTGAAGATAAAATTAAACATAAAAAAGATAGCAAATCCCCTGCTAACCAGTGTTTTGATTATATTTCTGAAATCCCTTCTACTTGTGTAAAAAAAGATGGAAAAATGGAGGACATATTTGGACCATTATCAGACGACTCTGATAGAGATAATGGAGTAACTATCAAACTAAAACCAGATTCAATACCCAAAGAGCATGATTCTAATAACACCAAAATCAACAGTCTTGAAAGTTTTGAAATTAGTTTTAAAGAGAAAGATGATAGTAAGCGAAAAAAGGATAAGAAACGAAAAGAAAAACCGGTATTTAAAGATGATGATAATAGCCTCGACGTAGATGCTGTAAGCAAGGCAATAGAAGCGCGTCTATTTGCGGAATCTATAACTGATGACGAAAATCGTACAAGAGATGAACCATGTAAAGAATCCATTAACACAAATAATGCTACTGTTATGAACAATACTAATTATTCAGATTCTAATTTAGTAAGTAACTTTATAAACAATGAGAAATTTAAAAAGGACTGTAAGGAAAAAAGGAAGAAAAAAAAGAAAAATAGAGAAGACAGATTAAACCGTAAAGACCATTATTTTTATAACCAAAACAAGTTAGAGAAAGCCGGTCATGTGTTATCTGATATGCATATTTTAGATTCATCTGCCAAAATGACGTTATTTAATAATGTACTGCCAAACGATGCAAAAAGTGTAAGTGATAAGTCAGATGATTGTAAATTACTTTCCGTTTCACCTAGTTTACCGCGGTTGATTGAAAGTCCACCCATTCTGAGTCATTCAGAAAATAAAAATACAATGGATGGCAGCCCGTATGAAATAAAAAAACCTGAAGATAACATTTCACTGTCTAAAAGTGATAATAATATCGGCACAGAATTAAAGTCTACACCAATGTTATTAGACAACATAGATAAAAATGAAAACGAAATTCCTGTAACTGATAATATACAAATAAATCCTGACCAAGAGAAAACAGATTCGTTTGCAACAACATTTGGTAACGAAAGTAGTGAAGATGCAGTTCGAAGTATATGTAATTTGGAAAATAAAACAGACAAGATAAATGAAAAACAGACTGAATTAAATGACATTCGTGTTTTAGAGAAAAAGTTGGATGAAAAGCCAAGAGCTGTGATTTCTCAAGAAGAGACAGAAGATGCTGTGGCTGCTCTTTTAGGTGAAAGCTTTGGTGGAAATGCTAACACTTTTACAAATTGTTATGAAAAATCTGAAGATAATGGTAGTAACGATAATGAAGTAGTTAATACTGCAGTAGAAAATGAGAATATTCCAGAGGAAGATGCAGAAGAAATGCGACAAGCTGTTCAAAATTTAAATGCTAGTGAAATGGAAATGAAGCCTGACACTCCAGTATCTGATAACGATCTTTTACTTATTGATACTGATACGGAAGATGTTGAAGAATCAGCTCAAGATGCGATTGAAAGGTTACCAGTTAGTATAATAGCAACAAGTCAATCCTTAAACGCTCAAATAGAACATACGAAAGCGGCAGAAGTAACTAGTATTATTAATGCAAAATCAACACCACCTACACAAACTATAAATACGCAATCAAGTGAGCCTCCTATTCAATCAACCGAAACTGAATCAAAAATTCATATGGCTAAGGATAACAATCAAACTAAAACATCTACAGCAACTCCAGTGATAACTTCTTGGACATTAAAGAATAACAAGATTCTAGAACCACGTCTTTTAAATATGACAGGAAGTTCATTACCAACTCGAGAAAAAAGCGAAAATAAACCTCAACATATTACAGCAAATTTAGTTCAAATAAAAAAATCACCAAGTATGCAAGTGAATACTTCCCTCAGGCCTGTCGTGGCTCCCACAATAGTGAGCAGTACCCCGTATCAGGTCATCAATCACATAATACGTCCACAGGCTTCTAACATGCAACCGCCCACAATAAAAATACCCGAGCCTCACGTTTTGTATCAAAAACCACAGAGTATTGTTATATCTCCGAGACTATCTACTAATGATCCACGTTTGCTTAGTCCAAAAGCTACCTCGCAAACTGAGAATGTAACTTCACCGAGGTTAAATAATAATATGGGATTATTAAGTACAACATCTCCAAATATAGGTTCTGCTGGTTTAGTATCAACAAATACTAGTGTGCAACAAAGATCTCCAGGTCAAATGACTGTGGTGAGAATGCAACAGCCACCCTTAAGTCCTATTCAAACAGTACATATATCACATGGTACTAGACCTATGGTTTCTCCTAACAGAGCAAATTCAGTACTAGTACAGGCACAGCGAACGCCAATACATTTCAATAGATCACCCGTAACACCAATCTTAGCTCCCATATCTAAGCAAGTTAATCTTACTAATATAATGCAACAAAATAAAAATGTTGGGGTTAATTCATCAATAATACATACGCAAAAAATTTTAACGGAGGCCAAGAAAAGTGATCACAAAAATGTCAATGAAACTTCTAAGATCATTTTGTCACCAACGAGTTTACAACATAGTACAAATCCAACAGTTATGGCTCAGAATCGATTGATTTCAATGCAAAATGCTGTGCACGTTGCAAATATGAATAATACTTTGCATATGAATAATAAAGTATTAATAAATACTATTAGTCAAACAAATGAGAAGAAAGAACATCAAATTCTAAATTCGGAACAGCTATGCAAGTCTATGCCATTTTGTCCCACGCCTATTATTCATGTCACAGGAGTGAACCATTCAACAGCATCGATTGTTCAAAGTATCACTAATCCTATTGTGTCTGGTTTACAAGATTCAAGTTCTTTAAACAGAAGCCAGAATTCGAACATTGTGCATACAAACTCTGAAAGGGTTGTGACATCTAGTATGTTAGGGAATGTCACACAAATGGACACAAATAAAGGAAATCCTATGACTTCTTCAATTAGACCTTTGGTTTTAGCTAATGTGGAATCATTTAAACCATTAAGAACTGAGAATGTTAATATACCATCTAAGCTATTGAAAACAGCTAATCTCTCCGAATCATCTCAATGTTACATGAAAATTGATACACTTAGTTCTTCAATACAAACTACTACGTCTAATAAAAATGATTTATCTCGAGGTACTGACATTAAAATGGAAGAATCACTAAAAACCAATAAATCATTTTATAGTAATAATTTACCTAAAGAGAACATTTTGGAACCAGCTACAAACATAGCTAAAGGTGAAACTGACTTTGAAGAATTACTAAAAGATAATACAAATGAAATAAAGCTTACTAATGACCCTGAAAAGATACTTGAAGTAAATGTGGGTAAAACTATTACATTATTTCCAAGTAATGCACAAAATTTGGATACATCAAAGAATATCGAAAGTGTTAAGAAGGAAGTAAAAAATGATCAGATGAAAGACATAAATATTTGTGATCAAAAAAGTGCTGAAGAACAATCTTTACAGTGTATAGTTAGCGATCAGTCAGATAAAGATAATTCTGCAAATAAAGCTATGTGCTCCACTGCCACGACTATTGAAAATATTACAACTTCTCTTGGGATTATACAAAGTAATGATATTTGTTCAGCTACAACTCCAGTTCCAACTGAAAATAAAAAACTGGTATCGGAAATGACTGAAGATAACCAGGAGGGCTTAACAAAATTTAGTAAAATTGATGAAATTGGGACAGTTTCTAAACAAATAAATATACCTGAAAGTATTGATCATCATATTAAAAGTATAGAAGAAAATGATTCATGGAATACTAATGATCTCAACATAGAGTCTGTAATAAAAAAAGTGGACTACTTATGCAACGAAAGTATAGATTTTAACGATGATAGTCCTAATGAAAATAGAAAAGATACAGGGCAAACTGCCGAATCGGACTTAACTGTTTTTGCTTCAGATAAAATATTGGAAACATCTACTGTTCTACCTAATAATTTTGAAAACTTAATTACAGATTCTAGTATAATTCAAGAAACTGTAACTGATAAACATTTTTCTGGTTCTAAAAGAGGTGGTCGAAGCTTACGAGGTAAAAAATCTGACAAGTCACAAAATAGAGTACAGACAAGACAAATTTCCAAGTCATCGCGTGGTATCGGTACAGGTAAACGAGGAAGAGGTCGGGGAAAAGCAGATAAAAAAATTAAACATTTTGTTAAAATTAATTCCAATAATATACCTGGGGATGTCTACGATTTCCATGAAGATTCTGGTGATGAGACTACCACTTCACTTAGTAAAACAGAAGTTCGTCCAAGATTGATATTAACTATCAAAAGTCCACTCTCTGGGAATTCTAGCATGACTGCAACATCAACATTAAGCATTACACAAAAAGATCAGAATAAAATAATAGAAAATTTAAATAAAGAAGAGAAACCCGAGGACTTCGTATCACCATCAATAAACACTCGAAAATCTCGAAGATTACAAGAGAAAGATGTCCAACGGAGCAATGTCGATGATGTTATAGAAGACGTAGTGAAAGTATCAGGCGGTCAAGCAAAGGTTGTCAAAGAAACAAATAAAAAGAGACCAACAAGACTGATAGTGGCTAAGACCATGCAACAGGAGAAAACCAATACGACTGATACACGTAAATCTCCTCGTGGAGTTAAGAGGTCAAGGGACAGAAGTCTATCTGATGCCTCGGTTGACAGTGGTGATGAAAAAATAATCAGAAAAGATGAAGATTGCATAGCCGCGAAGGTTCCTCGACTCCAAGAACCGACTACAGCAGCCGGTGAAGAACCTGATCCACCTGCGGCTACTCGCACTATCGTATCCAGTGCTACTACCATTCACTCTATCGTACATAACTCTACAGTCATAACCGGAGCCTCTGTTGTTTCATCACATGTTCCAGGACAAGAAACATCTGTTTCTACACCGACGTCTGTTCTTACCACGGCCGTATCTTATCCGGGCCCATCTGGTGTGCCGACGCCGATAACGAAACCGCCAAAGAAAATGATATCAGAGATTAGTGCTAAGTTAGCGTGCGCTTTTGAAGCGCAACAACAGGCGTCGGGCGGTGAGGCTCAGCAGGGTGGTGAGGTGACCCCCGGTCGCCGTGCGCTCGATAGTGTTCCACCTGCTTTGATGCCGGTTGGCGCGACCGAAGCGAGCGACGCGCGTGTCCTTTCGCCTGCGCTGCCGCATCGCCCACCGTCAACGCCTTCCGTTCCATCCACAACTTCTATGCATCGCCCTGCTGATCGTGCTACACCTATACTTGTCAGGTCAGTCTTTCAGTAACACTTCAGCTAGTCTCTACCATTTAAAAATATAGCGATCACAATTTATTTATTTATTACTATATTGGTTTATATAATAGAATTTTTGATATGTTATGTTGCAAATCCTTAGTATATTGTTAATGAAATTTCTATTCAAATTTACAATATCTTTAATATAACTTTCAATATAAATCGAAAATATTATATTTTTATTGTATATATAACATGAAATTTCTAGTAGTGCAGCAGATGATAAAATCTGTTGTACACTTCAAAATTATGAAGATAGCACCATTTACATCTGTATTGAATGCTTAGTTTTTGTACTACTTTGTTAGTTCATTTATGTATAGTCTACGTTCATTTTATTTCTTTATATGTTTTAAATTTTTTGACATATAAGATGTTAATTATTGTCCTTTTCATAGTTCTCATTACTTTGTACATCACAATTTACATCAACATTGCAATTACATCACATGTCATGTACAAAAGCTTTAAAAACGTAGTGGAAAAGTAGGAAGCCTGTGCGTGATGTCTACATTTGAGTGCTAGATAAGGACAAAAATGAATGAGATGAGTATATTACATCTCAACAACTCTTACATATATTTCGTATCGGATAATTTTCTAAACTATTTCATTTTGATAAGGGCAAAAATAAGACTCTTCAACTTTTATGTGTAAGCGTGTGTGCGTGCGCGTGTGTGGAAGTGATACGTGTAATGTTGTCGCAGTGATGTAAGATTTTGTGTCACTGTATCGCGCGATCAGCGCCCTCAAGGGCTCCGATAACATAGAGCCAAATAACACAAGCTTATGAATAAAACTAACACTTACTTTGGGCTAACGCTAATTTTAACTCGCGACCCTCGTTTACCTAAGGCGAAAATATTTTTAAATAATACGTACGTTATCTCCGATTTTGAAACATTCTTCATTGGTGCTCCGCTCCTATTGGCGCATAATATATACCCTATAGTCTTCCTCGATAAACGAGGTATCTAACACTTTTTAATGGACTAGTAGTTCCCATGATTAGTGCATTCAAACAAACTCCTTCAGCTTTGTAATATTAATATAGATATATAGTCCACTTACATGCCATTCGAAGATGAGAATTATCTAGAAATGTTATATTGTAGCAACAGGAATGGAGAGAGAGAAGGCGTTGTGGGTGGCGGCGTTGCGGCGGCGGGTGCGAACGCGCGCGGGTACCGGCCGTACGTGGGAACGGCGAGCCTGCCGCGTGGCGCGCACCACCCGCCACCCGACCCCCTCAATCACCACGTCAAGCAGGTCGCCGTCGTGGGACCGCATCTCAGACACCATCATCCCGGTACCTTTTCGCCTCTGTATACCATCACTATACACAGGGCAATTGAGTTTTTATTCAAAATGCACTAAATCCAATTTTAATCATTCATATAACTTGTTTAATCTTTCTAAGATTTCCAGTTTTTATTCACCGAGAATGAAGTTCAAATGTTGCCGTTCATAAAGTTTATAGTTTTTCTTATGATCGTCATATTTTACATGTACAAAGTTAGGAAGATCTCGTAAAATATTAGGAATGAGCTAATTGGATTTAGTTTATTTCGAAATGTAACGACTCAATTGTGTTCAGGCTTTTAGAAATAGAATTACTCTATACTGCATAAATATAATGTTGATTGATATTGGTCTAAGAGTGACTAGTCAAGTATATGGGAACGATTTTTGTCTTTGAAAAAAAAAATATTATTTCATTAATTATAATAAGTTTCTCTGCTTAATACTTAAAATTAGTGTTCTGATCAGAAGCAGACCGAAACCTTTATTTTACTCAAATAAACGTGTTAACTTATGGTTCCGAGTTATTCGAACACTTTAAATTATGATGCTTACAGGGCATTTTTGTAGGAACGTGTACTAATTAATCACTTGTCTTAGTGACTGCATAACTAGCTTACGAAGCTTCAATTTAAATTCTCTTTCTATTGTTTTTAAGATGGTCGAGTTAGATGATGCGTTTGTAAAGCCTATTTTATGTAGGCTAAGTTTATTCGCAATTACCTGATAACCGCTACTTCTTTTGAGATGCTTATTATTTTAACAGTATATCTTATGTGGCCAAATAAAAAAAAACACGCTAATAAAAAAATACTTTGCTTGCAAAATTTCTAGTGTTTGAAATAGTAATTTCTTAATACATTTATTACTACACATTACACAAAGTTTTGGTTTTTTTTATAAGGACCAAGTGTCTACAAAATAAATCTAAAAGAAAAATGCAGTAGTTTTTGCATGGCGTACACGCAATTACATACCTCTAGTGGTTTATTTATATAAATTGCTATCAATAATGAATTTTAATTACTTTACTTTATATGAAAGGACATCTTTTATATTGTACCTATATTTTTTAGGTATAAACCAATTGAATTATAAAGTACAAAACATTAATAAAAGTAAATTACAAAGTAAAAAGTGTCGTAAAGTTTATATTTTTTTAGCAAAACTAATTAGGTCCTAACGAAAAACATTGTTATCATTAGGTTTCAATAATAATATAATTATCTATACTCAAACTATAAATGATACAAAATCTATCACATTCGAATAAAAATGTATATCTGTAATTTGGAAGAATATTTGATGTTTTTTTTTCCATAATAGTTCTCGTTAATAATATTTATAAAGTAAGAGTACAATTCCGGTTACAGGTTCGGCCTCGCGAGTCACTGTTACAAATGTTCCATCAATTAGTCCTCAAGGCCAAATGTCGCTGGTAAGTGCAGCTTAGATTATTTGTGTTGTTTAACAATTCACAGTTGTTATTTGAGTAATCAATATTAGGTCTCGAGAATAATTTTAATTTTATTCATGCTGTCCGGAACAGTCTGCAGATTTAGTGAGAAGTCCTCCGCCTGCACATCAGCAAACTTCTCCTATTATATCGGTATACAACTATCTAATTTAATATGCATTTTGTATTATCTCGATATGTAAAACTTAATACGATACTCAAATTATGTGGGATTAAAATCCATTTTGTATGTGCCGTTACAGGGCGAAGGGATGTACCCACATTTTTCACACCAACATTATCAAATGTATCAACAACATTTTCGTGCTACGCAACAAGATATCCGAACGTCTGCTTCTCCATTTAGTCGGTAAGATAACACGCTATCATCGTATATACTTTTTCTGAAAATATTACTTTACTACATTTCTTAAAAAAAAAAATTAAACATGTATGAACGATTAAAATTAGATTTAACTCATTTTGATATGTAAAACGACAAGTGTATACTCGGTTGCAATATGTTTTTTGTGGCAAACAATGTTCTAGTCCAGATTAGCACTGCTATTGTTGAGTAAGTATTGATATTGTAAGTTTCTTGCTATCATTTTCAAAAATCTTACGTGATGGTGGCTGTCTTGTTAGATCTTTCCAGGGAGTTTTTGTGGCAAATCAGAATCCATGCTCCGTGGTAATCTTACTGATCCACTTCACTTGTGCACAATAACCAAACTATATTACGTAAAGCACCACCAACATTACACAATATAGATGTCAATAACACAAGATCTATATAAATAAAAAATAAATACGATGCTAAACGCAAAACTCGCAGACGGGTGCTCCAATTTGAGTAATGTTTAATTGATTTATTCCTTCTACTCTGAGGAAGGTTTTATGGAGAGAAAAATTGGAAACATGGCATAGTAAAACTTACAAATCTAGTTTATTTTTCTGTAATTGTTAACGCAACATGAAATTGCTATTAGCAACATTATCAATAGCACATCCGTAATTACGGTGCCTCTTCTTATTCCGAAAAAGCAAACAATCTTTTATGGAGTAGCGTAGCAAAATGTTCCATATGTTGATATTTACCTACAAAAAGATTAAGGCTAGGCTAACTAAAAGGTTAAGAAAAAAATCATATTAAAGCGAAACGAAGTTCGTGGGGGCAACTAGTTATGAATAAAACTGAAAAGCAAAAAATAATAAACCTTTTACTTTATTAATCTTATTAACTAAATTCTTAAAGTAATGTAAGTATATCGAAGTAATTTTAAGTCAGCGCTAAACAAGCAAATTAATTAATTACGTAGAGCGTGATGCGCGGTGGCGGCGCAGTGTGACACGGCTCTTCGCCGGAAAATGCCGAGCTTTTACAAAGTTAATGGCAGCGAGACAGCAACCCGTTTTTTTCCTAAATTTATATGGGACCAACTTACGGATATACCCTTTCCAATAAAAAAAAAGAATGTGGTGTCGTGGGACACCAGATAGGAACGAAGTTGCTTCGGCTAAAGTAGAATCGACATAATTTGCAAAAAAAAAATCGTGCTCAATTTTATGTAATCGTAATTCAAATTAGCAATTAAAATAACAAAATATGTCTCTTTATTTTTATTTAACAACATAAAATTACATAGAAATAGAAATAATTTCAAAAAAGAAGAAAGGTATTATACACTACTCGCTTGTGTATACGACTGTCGCGCCTGCGCACGTCTAATTTAACGGTTTTATTCAACGCACTTTTCGTTACGGTTTTACTATCACATTTTTTCAGTTCGGTCGCGCAGCAAAATCGCTATCTCCTCCAAGCCTGCCGTAAGGAACTTCGTTCCAATAATCTTTAAAAACGGACTACATTGTAAAAAGTTATGCGTGGTACATGATACATAGAAAAAAAAAAAATACGCGTCGACTATAGAATCTCCTCCGTTTTTTTCGTCGGTTAAAAATATAAAGTTCACTACAGGAAATTCCAAGATACCGCCAAAAACTCCTGCAATATGTTGTACTGTAATAGATCGATGGAGGCTGAGGGTTGCGAGGTGCCGACGCCGCCGTTGGAGCTGCGTCGGCCGCCGTCCGCGCGTGTGCCACGACCCGCGCACTCGCCCGCACCACCTCCCTCGCACCCGCACCCGCCTCAGGAACGCCTTATCAGTCAGTATTCACATTTAATACATCCCTTACTAATCATTTTAACCGTTCATAATTTAGATGCGTAGCGACAGAAGGTTGCGTGTTCAAATCACGTCGGGGTCTCCAGTTTGGTGTGTATTGAGGTTGTTAGTGTATATGAGTGTACACCAATTGAGTAGCTGCTCTTGCTGAGTACAGAATATCCTCACCAGTAGGTTATTGAATAAGACTTTTCGTGCAGGCCAGCGCGCAGTAATTGTTTCGCCGTTCATGCGTCGCGCTCTCATATAAATTATTTGCTTACCATTTACTCTGCCTTACATGCCTACATTGTGTCCCTACAGATGTACAGAACACACATATAGATATAGATCAATGATATAACTAAAAAAAATAGATCCGTCACGGGATGCTTGGCAGATGTGAAACATCGATATTGTCTTGTATAAGTCAAGATATGGATTTGATCGATTCATACTTTCAGCAACACGACAATTTGTGATATTTTGATGTTTCGTAGTCATATCTTAGTGGCGTTTTGTAAGATTTGACAGTTTTTCCATTACTACTCTAGGTGCAGTCGGTACCAGGCCTTACGGTAAATAACGCTCCTGGTTTTATGTTACATTCATATACCGCAACATTGCCAAAAATATTTGTAATAAATATAGGAGATTAACTAATTGGAATCAAACTGTATGCTTCACTTATTGCAAACTTTACTCCATGAGTATTATTCTTGTAAGTTCTTAGGTATACTTAGTGAGTGCAGAAATTTAGTCGACTCAACACTTTGTTTTTGACTAACACAACCAAGATGATGAAACAACAAGATAGCGATTTAGTCTCGAACATTTGGATAATTACTTAAATTTGCAACCACTATGCATCGCAGTTTTACCATAAATATCGTAATATTACTTTGGTATAAAATTCAAGTTTTCACATAAATAAACCGTGGATAAATAAACTAAAGTAAATCCACCATTAATGGCAAAACTGACATACTATGACAAACAGTTCAATATCTTTGGATTAAATAAATAAATGGATTATATAATACAATAAAAAGAACAAGACAAAATGTAAAAACAATAACTGTAAGAAAATAACGCAAAAAACTAGATAATCAATAAGACATGCGTAAATATAACAGTATTGTAGAAATAAAATAAACACTTAAGAAAGATCGCGGATGTATGTCTGGGGAACGGGGACTGATAAATAAATAAAAAATTCTATGGACAGATAGCTTGGTTTCACAGATAACACAGTGAAAATAAATGAAAATAGGATTAAAATATTAAATTTATTTATTTATTAACACATGGATAAAGCAACAGTCGACAATCAAAAATAATAATACAATTGCAATAATAAAAAAAAGTAAACTAAACTGAAGACCTAAAACGCTTTATCACATAGAAATTTAACTTACACTAATCATAATAATAATAAGAAAATAATAATTGTTTAAATATTTAGATGCATTATATTTAAAAAACTATATATAAAAGAATAAACTAAAAAGTTCAAATGAATTCATTTATGAAAACTAAAATTACCACATGGAAAAAAAAGAACAGGATGGCAAACATAAATTATAAATATTAAAATATAATATAGAAACTGTTGTTAAATGCTGAAATATATTCAGATTTGCAGTATTGCTTATCTACTGGTTAGGGTGTAGTAAGTAGTTAGGGTGTGAAAGCGTAAAGAATTCACATTCATGTTTGTAATATGAATATGTTTGTTTTAGTGTACGGTGCGTCTGTAGGCGCCGGCGGTACTGGTGCGGGTGCGGGTGCGGGTACGGGCACGGGCACGGGCGGTCGTTGCGTGCGGTCTCCTCCGCCTGCGCACGGCACTCCGCACGGTGCGGTGCACGGCGTGCCCCACATGTCCGTGCACGGCATCCCGCACGCGCACATACCGAGCCACGGGTCGGCACACGCGGCGCACGTGACCCCGCACGGGCCGCGCACCGCCAGCGCGCTGCCCTCGGCGACGGCGCAGGGACCGCCGCACGCCTCGCAAGTACCACGCGAAGCCGATTCACTGCAGATGCTACTCAGGGTGAGTTTCTTCCATCTTGAGTTTATATTATCCACTAACCTTATTACTGATATTATAATGATTTACAGATTTTTTCAACGCGTTGATTACCTTTAAAAATCATTTTCTGCATTTGTATACACCTAAGTCTGGGAAAATAGTAAAACTTCCCTAAAGTTAGGTTAGGTTTTGTATTAACACAATTTTTTTTCTTTAGTTTAATTTTAGTTTTAAAAAGAGCAATTCATGTTCTACGTGAGTTGCTGCATTTAATATTATATTTTAAATTTGTTCAGTTCGAAAAACTATTTCCAAAATATTCGAACTTCAAATATGTTTATGCTTTAGGAGCCTTAAAAAAAAGGATGAAGGAATGTTTTTGACGTGACAACGTCTTATAAATTGGTTTGCCGGGTGACACTTCAAGAAACTGCGTTACGCTCCGCTCACGTTATGCGCTAACAATGAGAGCGAGTGAGAGGCACGCGTCCCTTCCACTCGGGCATGGTTAGCCCGCCTAAGAGCGAGAGAGACTACTATACGAATGAATATTCACATTAAAATTATTTTACCACTCAAAGTCGTTGTCACGTAAAACTTTCGCCCGTATACCGACTTTACAGGCAACCAATTTTTTTTTGTATCCACGTTTACACCTACCGTTTACACAGTTAAGCTGAACATGAAAAAATTTTACAATGTCATCTTTTTTTACTTGTCTACTTTACATGAAATGCTACAAATTTGGTTTATATTGAAATATGTAATAATATGGAGAATGAATTTGTCCCTTCTTTGTATATGAAGATGAAAATGTATGAATATATTATGTGAAAATATTTGTATTACAGCGGTATCCAGTAATGTGGCAGGGTCTGTTGGCTTTGAAGAACGACTCGGCAGCAGTACAGATGCACTTCGTAGGCGGCAACCACGGCGTCGCGAGCGACACGCTCTCGCGGCACGCGGACCACTCCACGCCGCTGCTGCGCATCGCACAGCGCATGCGTCTCGAGCCCGCGCAGCTCGACCAGGTGCACCGGAAAATGAAGGTCCGTTTCACTCTTATACTACTGTAGAGTTTGGTGCATTTGAATGTGTAGTGTACCCCAATTAAATGTCTGATCCAGCTGGTCAGGGATGGTGCTCACCATCCGGTCATACAATTAAAAATCAGGAGCTTTTTTATGTCATACGAAGCAAACGAACAGGTGCGTGATCTGATTTTAAGTGATCACCACCGTTCATAGACACCAGCAACACCAATGGAGTCGCAAATGCGTTACCGTCTTGTGTTGATGGGGAAGGGGAAGAGAGGGAAGGGGGTGCTCCTCCGGCGCTCTCACTGACCGAACGAAACGCAACAATGCAAGCACTGTTACTTCACGTCGCTATTTCTGTGAGAGGGTGGTACTACCCCGGACGAACCGACCCATTCATACAGAAACCAGTTATGGCTCTACTACCTAGTTTGGGCTTTTAATTTCTACATGCCCTGTATTGATAACCCTCCGTGCGGACCAGCGTGCAGTAACTGACTGACCGTTTATACGTCGCGCTCATATATAATTTACTTACCATGCACAGAAATGATTGATGATTAGATTAATTATGTGGGGCGCGTCTCTTAGATTTTTTTTTTTATTGAAGCACGACAAAGTGACTGCACTATGCCTGATGTTAAGCATAGTACAATCCAAAAACATCTGCAACCACCGATAGACAGATTATCCATCGCCGGTCGCCGCTGTCATGCCGGCCATAATGACGAAACTCATCCGGTACTGGATATGAACAGGCTGATCACGAAACGCGACACGTAGAAGCGAGTCACTATGATGGGCTTTTTCGCCATATACATGGTGGTTGCGACCCAGTCGGACTGTAAAACCCTACCACCCCGCTATCGCCATTGCCTCGTTCGTTGATCAGCAGGGTGCACCACGTGCAGGTGAGGTTGGCTTGGGTGTCTCAAGTCTTAAGATGTTACTCGACACTCCTTACACCCCAACGATGTTATAAAGTGCACTTTTAATATAAACTGTTTTTATAGGAAATGAATACAATTTAACGTATTTAACTCTAAAATTAAGAAGTGTCTATTGCTTGAGGTAGGAGACAATAGTACCATAACTAAACATATTATAGACTAACCTAAGATATGTGGTATCTGCTTGAAATCTAAACGAATAGTGTCTTCAAATTCGATTTAAAATACGAGCTGGATCTCATTATCCCACGGTGGTGACGAGACGGCAATTCTCCGTACTTATGGTAATGGTTATAAGTAGATGTTGAATTATGTTGCATATTGGCTGTTGTCGTATGCTGTGATGGTGTAACATTGTTAAACAGATGGAAAACGAGCACTGTATGTTGTTGGCGTTGCCGTGCGGACGCGACCACATGGACGTGCTGCAGCAGTCCACTAACCTCACCGCCGGCTTCATCACCTACCTGCAGCGCAAGCAGGCCGCCGGTATCGTCAACATCGCGCCGCCCGGACACCATCAGGTACGCACCCCACACCTCACACCCCACACCCCGCATCACACACCCAACACCTCTCACACCCCACACCTCACACCCCACACCTCACACCCCACACCTCACACCCCACACCTCACACCCCCACACCTCACACCCCACACCTCACACCCCACACCTCACACCTCACACCTCACACCCCACACCTCACATCCCGCACCTCACACCCCGTACCTCACCCCGCACCTCACACCCCACACCTCGCACCCCACACCCCACACCCCACACCCCACACCACGCACTCCATACCTTACACATCCCACACCGCACCACACCATACCCTCACACCCCACACCCCACACCCTCACACCCTCACACCCTCACACCCTCACACCCCACACCCTCACACCCCACACCCCCACACCCCACATCCCCACACCCCACACCCCACACCTCGAACTCCACACCTCGCACTCCCCACCTCGCATTCCACACCTCACACATTACACTCTGTTGCAATCAAATGATTGCTGAGTTATTGTTATTTATCCCAGGTATTAATAGTTACAAATTTGATATTCTAGTATTAACAAGAGTTTAATAAAATACGCAGGCTATGTTCACCGTCCATATCTTCCCGTCGTGCGACTTCGCCAACGAGAACCTGAACCGCATCGCTCCGGACTTGATGCACCGCGTCGCACACATCGCGCATCTGCTCATTGTTATCGCCACTGTCTGAGCGTCCACTCTACATCTACTCATTCACAAAGTTCACTATCACTTCCAAGTAACATAACATCATTTCATCATGTGAACTTAACAGGACAATATGAATATGCACCCCGATATGGATAACACGGTAACGAGATGTTCGAACCGTTTTAACTGGACTGTGACAGCGAAACAAACTAAAATACTATATATATATATACATTTATTCAAATGATTTATAGTGACATTGTAAATATATCCAGGTTGTGAACTTTTATAATGTTTATTTTAAAGTTAGCAATCGATCGACCTGGTAGACGTATATGATTAAGTGACATCAGTTGTCCCGGGACATCCGATATATGAATTAAGTTGAGAGGAATTGATTTGTAATGATTACCTCTGCTAAAGCTGAGCTGAACCGGAATTCCGGTAATGGCATAGCATAAAGTGTTTATTTATATGAGAGGCAAGCGCGGCCATCTCTAAGCTAACTAGCCTCACTTGTTTAATTATCTACCTAGATATAAGAGATAGCTTATTAATTGTATAATACTTTTGTTATCGTCGACTGAGCTCGACGCTATTCGGAGTTTAAATTTATAAAAAAAAATAATAAAAAATATAAATGGCAAAGTCGATTGATAAAAATATATATTTAATTTCGGTTTCCGTTCGATGATTGGCGGCAATCTGTCAATCATTTTTATTGTTACTGTAAATTGTTATTTTGTTTTAAGCGAAAAAACATAGCTCTTAAATAATTTAAACCTTGTAAATATTGATTCTATCCACTTAAATTTCGATTTCGCTTCGATCATTACGGTAGGTAATGGAAACTAATGAATACTGGGTCGAATGATTATTGTTTATGTGTAAAAATTAATGTAGTTAGTATTATTGATAATATGTAAAATTAAGGAAAAAAATACACGTGGAAAATAAACTGTGATTCTGTCTTATAAATGTAGACTGTAAGTAGTCTTATTGAGCATTACGAACAGTGTGTGAGTGTGTACGTACACGTTTGCGGCGTATTATCGACCACGATTACGTTAAATATATCTATATATCTAGTTACAGACAAACAAATGACTATCATCCCTTACAAAAGTTAACAACATTCATACATTCTGGACATTTGTGTAAAGTAATTCAACATTATTGAAGTAAAACTTCTTTAGGCGGGGCTAGGAGGTAAATGGCCGACAATGCAACGGAAGTCCGTTACGGCAATATAGCGTCACGTTTTTGTACTAATCGGTTTATAAATATTTTTGATTTTGTCAATAAATGGTTTATAAACAAATCAATCAAAAATTAAGAAAAAAAAAATAATAGTAACAATCATACAATAGAATTAATTATGTATATATGGGCGCCCGACCGTTAGCCATCTGATTTCAATGCAAGTAAGTAACAAATTAAATCAAATCTTCATTATCTGTAGTGCCATCAATCAGCTAATTCGGAACTTAAATTACACCGGAAATATTATTAACAACTCTTTGTTATAAAGTAAATAAAATATAGAAAAGTACATAAAGAAGTTTTACTTCAATCGCATGTGATCGTTACACGCACTCATTTTTTTTTACAGTATTGAGGTTAATTGTTATTTAAACTTTAAATTTATTCTGTTTCTCAAACTATCGGTACCAAGTATTTGCAATTCGCGTTAATATAAAGCATTTCGAGGCAGCCATAATTAGTTGTCACAAAGTTATATTAAAAGAAATTGATTTATAAATTAAAGTATATAATTTAATAAAAATTTAACATTTATTAAAATAACGAGCGATTAATCTGTTCTCTCTATCCTTTTAAGAAGTTAGTAGTCTTGTCATCGGTAATACTTAACAATCGCTCGATTAATCCATATCATTTGATATGTATCTATTTTTATAAAATTTAACATTCCTCATTGATTAAACATTCTTGAAATTATTTTGTTCCAAAACAAAGAAACTGACGATTGATATAAACGAAAAACAGTTCATTCTAACATTAAGGAATATCCAATGTTATATTAAAAAAAAAAATCGTGTTTTCAAAAAGAGTTTTCAGTGTTGTATCATTACGTCATGGTCCGTTTAAGATAGAGTGCCATACTCTCAGTACGCGAGTACCGTTATCGTGCTCCTCAACTAAATTGGATCTCATTAAACTGCTTTAAACAGCCGAATGTTGCACTCGTTCCCTTCTACTTATACTGACCATCCTCATTCGTTGCTTTCTGCTACTACATCTATATATTTCCCCTTATTAAGAGCGTCCACATGTCCGCATCGTATGCATAAAATTAAATTGAGTTTACAGTTTTTTTATATCTATTCTCTTACAAACTAGTCTGCATTGCTGATTAAACATCTCCTTTTTCAAATTATTTACTCCGTGTGCTGATGTCATTCGAATTGCCGAACGCTCGTTCAGTACTATTTCCTATCAATTTAAGCGAGTTTTGCTCTAAAACGATTATTAAAATCTGGGCTTTGAGAAAAAAAAATGATACTAACGTCCTTCAAGGTTTCATTAATTTATTTCATTATCTATGTGATTTCTTATAATTAAACAAACGACAGTTGTGTGTGTTGTATGTAATGTATTAGTTATCTGGTTGCAAAGGTCTCAAAAAATGCTGTTATAGTGGATTCCTATTGTCGTAAATAAATAATCGAAAGCTGCGGATTTAAGGGAGAGAATCGTGCATTGTATTTACTAATCGCATTAATTTTGATGCATAATAGTTCAGACATGTGAACGTTTCAGCGTCCCCAGTATATTTCTAAGTGCGTTTTTCTGTTTCTTTCTTGTAACAGATTATTAAATAACGATATTGTACTTCTCATAATTTCCAACAAAATTCAAGACATTTATTGAGTAAGCAGATAGAAATGTTCCCCACGTATTTAGGTAGGTGTAATAATAGTGCGGTGCGACTTGCTGTCGTACGTAAAATGAAAGTACAAAATATTTTATGTATTGTAATTTTAAAAGTACGATAGGGAATAAAAGCGCCGGTAACATTCTTCTTAAGACTTAAATTATAATGTATAAATAATTATTATTTCCGTCTGAAAAGCTTCTCGACTCGGCTACGAGGATAACTAACGAACTGGTCACTTCGTCCATTAATTTTAACTTACATTATAATTTTATTAGAAAACAGAA
This sequence comes from Antheraea mylitta, assembly GCA_014332785.1. NCBI lineage: Eukaryota > Metazoa > Arthropoda > Insecta > Lepidoptera > Saturniidae > Antheraea > Antheraea mylitta. The sequence continues at coordinate 6,682,075 of JACEII010000004.1, read as the reverse complement.
ACACGATGTAATACACACTTTATATAACATAATTAGATTTCCTTAAGAAGGAACTCCATGTAAATATTTAAATGTAATATAATTTAAAAAATATTACTTTATAACGTAAATTATGATGAAAATAGCGGTACTTTGAATAATAAAGTTACTTAGAAATATATTAAAGAGGCATATATATTATGCTAAACATTTATTTGTAAATGGGTATAGTTATTATCTAAGCAGCGCGTACAACGACTTACAATAATATTTTTCGAGAAAGTAAATTTCCTTCTCTAATAAATATTATTATTTCAACAATTACTATTAGAAAAAGCAAACCAACTTTGTTCAGTGTTCAAATTATGGATTCTTATTGTAGATCGATGTTCCATATTGCACTATTAAATGAAATCAATATCATAATATACGGAGTTTCATAACATTTTATTGTTTATGAAAGTTTGTTTGACTTTGTTGAAATTCCTTTTGAAACATTTCCATAATATGGAATAATTTGTTCATTAAAAGTTAAAGTTTACAAAAGGAATTTTTATCTATAATTTTGTTGTACTGGCCTCATTTAAATGCTGGTTAGTCGATAACTATGCCTGTACATTTTATGCTGTTGAAATGTCAATTACTAATATTTAATATTATAAAAGAATCCTCTCTACTTGAAGATAGCGTGTTATGGAATAGTAATATAATGCCGATTGAAAGATAAACAACACTTTAATACGTTGTAACTGTATGTGAGAAGTATAATATAGTTTTATCGTTAATTTATTTTATAATGCAGTAAATGTAGTCCCATTTCTTGATACCTTGATACCGGTTCGTATAAGGGTGTCGAGACATCGGACATTGTAAACTTCCGCTTAGATATGAACTGCATTTATCCTCTAGCAGGAAGTCGTTATGAGGATGGAATGGTTAAATAATCTAGGATCGGATCGTAGGGTGGCTGTTGCTTGCATGTGGGATGACAGAGTTTAAAATATTTTATAAATATTAATATTTGATCTCAAGTATGCAGCAAATGTGAAAGTGAGAGTTACGAGTGTTATTATTCGCAACAGCTACCCACGAATGCCTGGGAACGCTCGGGAACGTTCGAGAAGGTTCGAGAACGCCCGGGAACGTTAGCTGTGTTTGCAGATGACAGCGTAAGGATAAGGATAGAAAAAAATTGTGATTATAGTCTTAATGATAGAATGTATAAGTAATTGTATATTTTGTACATACTGAAAATAGTATTGTATCTTACTTCCTTTATCCAAACAACCCAGACTCTCCTGTGTGTTATGTACCTCTTACCTACCAATACTATTAAAAAAAATATTACACAACAGTGTATTTATTTCTAGTTTTGTAACGTTATTCTCGCAAATGATTTATGATACTCAAGGATTTAGTGACTAGGAAATACTTAAGCAATAATAAATATACAAGTGATTGGTTAATTATTAATATTTCTTAATTTTTATACATATTTGTAATATTAATATAAATTAATATGGAAATAAAGATCAAATTAAACTTATACATCAATTATTAATAAAATCTGAAGCGAAAGCATGACTCCCGCCAGTGACTATATAGTATTAACGTTCTAACAGTGTATTTGTAGATAGCAAATCATAGAAAGTAATAAAATAAAAATATTTTGTTCAATGTAGGGCTTAAGAACGCGCTCATAAACGTAAAATTAGGTCCGTTTCGGAAAACAAATCAGTCCTCGAGAAGAACCGGTAATACTCGATCATTTATCTGTTTAGTACACATAGTACTATAAAAATATATTATATATATATTTCAGCTGATGCACAGAGAATATTTAGCCAGTACTTGTTAATTTACCATTTATTTTAAATTAAGTAAATAATTTTGAGTTAAATCATTTTAAGAAGTGCTAGCTACCCATATTTCCTCATGTGGGGTTAACATTAAACAATAATTAAAAAGTAATGGTTTACACTATAGAGCAGTGTTTCCAAAACTTTTTTTAGGGTTGCCCTACCTTAACATTTCTATAATTTCTATGCACCCCGCCCCATACATCATTTTTAACCTTTAAATATTGTTTTGTTCCTTTAAAAATATAAATGATAAATTTTAGGAAGAAATCGCTATGGACTTGGTTATCAAAACTTCGTAAGTAAAATTTCAAAATATAAAACTAACTTGACGACTCGTAATTACCCAGTTGATATTTTGATAACGTAAAACGAAATCGTGCCTAGTAATTATTTGTAGCATTTTTTTTATTTGCCTTTTTTTGTTAAATTTGTCAACGATATCTAGCATTGCATTTAAATAACCCAAAGCGAAAGAGTTATAGTCGCGTCGTGACCATTTTTTAAATTGCCCCCTGTGGTGCGTGAGACCCACGTTGGGAAACACTGCTATAAAAGAAACCAGAATTATGGGTTCCCGCCCGTCGGAGAACGGCGAACGGATTACGAGTAGTACAAATTACCAATTTACGGCTAGCGCTGCTCATACAAAATCCTACTATTGATATATCCGTCATCGATCGCAATTTTTCCTATCGTGGTTTTTATTAACCTACCTAGCTCAGTCTTCAAGCGGACGACGAAGGCTTACCTGAGATTTAATCAATCGATCAAAATTCTTTATTGAATTTAGGCCCTGAGAAGGTAAATCTAAACTACCACTTGGTTCGAAAAACGATTTAATATGTGACATACAGTTATATTCCTTTTTGGTGGATGCACAGAGAGGCGTTATCTCCAGTTGTCACCATTGTTCATATATATTTTTTCTTGAACTGACTACGCTATTGACCTAGCAAGGTCTTAACAGCTTCACCGGACTGACGTTCATATATTGATCCACGCTATAATAGCCTTTATGTTATCAAGATAATCGACGGGGGCAGGGTAGAACGAAGTACATTCTCATCTGCTCGATTGTATAAAGTAGTGTACTCCGAACCTGCCCCAGCCTCATACCATGTACCCTCTAATGATCAGAGAAAGAACCAAGGAACGCCGCAGGTCAGAGTTGTCGACGTTGCCCGGAGCGCACTAAGTGGAGCTTCTCTGACAACGTGCACCATATCGATATAATCCGAAGTAATAGATAAAACAGTAGTCTACTTATTCGATTGGTAAATAGAATAATTATATGATGTTATTAATAAAATTAATTCACAAATGCGACATTCTGGTGTAGGTGAGTTACGTACTACAAGATAATGCGTTTTGCCAGATCTATCGTCCCTAAGGAAAAAGCCACTTCAATTTCAATCGGACTTAAGATTCCAACCATGACTAATCTACCTAAGTATCCTACAACTAAGTACAAATATACTGATTAAAGATCGACTGTTTGGCATCCAAGTTTTTGCGACCTACTTAAAGAAGTAGAAGAGAATTTTTTTTTCCTTTCAGTTTACTAAACTGTTTTCGTAAGACACACGTTGGATGAATACTTTACTATACGTCTATGCCGGTGAATCGCATATACAGTATGAACCGGGTGAGTGACAGATCATGAGGAGAATTCGAAAACAGCGAAAACCTGGTTAGTTTAATTTGCATTTAATCAAACATGCAACAATTTAAGATATATGTTGTTGCTTCTTATATTATTTTTATAGGTTGCTGTCTTTTACTCTCTTTTTTAAACTACAAGATGTTAGCCTAGTTAATATATTTTGCTTGGCATAATAGTCGTTAAGACCGTCCCGTAATTGCAAAAGTAACCACGGTTTGTGTAATTAAGAAAATAGTCTCCCAAAATCCTAAAACGTTGGATGCGTCTCATGTATCCCGCATGTCTATATTTCAACTCTACCTCATTGCACGTATAAACGTAGCCCGATGAAGCTGTAAAAGCCTGTCAAGCCAATTAGAAGCGTGGCCAATTCGAAAAAAATATGCATATAATCAAACAAACAGCGCACCATTCGTATTCGACAATTGCACTAAGGACTTCCGACAAAATCTCAGTGTAAGTTGAAACCCTATGTTATGCCTATAGTTAAAACTAGTGAGCCCGGCAGCCGTTATCCCGCCCTGACAATAAAGAAAAATCTTGAGAAATTATATACCTAAATCTTTCTCATGAGTCACTTAATCTATTGATGAAAACCGCATCAGTTCAGTAGTTTCTAAGTTTACCGCGGACAGACTGACTTGGCAGAGAGTCTAGTGTTTTATAATACGTAGTGATATAATATAATATGTTTTCGAAAATTTCCGTGACATTTTAAACAACCTGTGAATTGGTTTAAATTGTCAATGTAAAGATAAAAATGATTTTAAAAATAGATATTTTTAGTAATTTTTGTTTAATATAAATTCCATTTTTACTTTATACTTCACATTCTATCAACCAGAAGGCCATTACAAAGTGTCCTACACTCAATTTTCAATGTTGTTGGCTACTTCTATCAACGACTTTGAAGAGTTTCTCGTAATACAAGCTCTACTTCATTCGAAGTCTAATGACAGTGCGTGAAATATTTCACATATAGTCATTTTTATATCAAATACAAGTAAATATTTGAATATACATGTAATATTCTTACCAATCAACTTAGCCAGTTAAGTTTGTTTAAAGAAATAAGTACAATCTCATCGTAATTCACGAGGTAAAGCCGCAACGATGTTTCATAAGGTGGAGTAGGTAATTTAACTCTGAACATAAATCAAAGAAGACTTTAGAAGGATTCTAAGACGCGAAGCGGTTCCTATACGAGTGTTTATATGTATGTGGGTTTACGTATGAGTATGTACCTACTACTATCTACTTAGGTACTTTCAAAGAAATGTTTTTTAAGTTACTTATAGAAGCTTTGCTGCGGATGTATCAAATTTTTGAAGCTGAACTTTTCCATGGTTGTTACTTACTTTGCTTGCATTTTCAGTTGTAACCTTGTCTAAATTATGCTATATCAAATTTGAAAGTTTTTTTTTAGATACCTTAATATTTCATTATCTTATTATGATGTTATTTGACAAAAAAAAAATGATAGCATGTGTTTGTTGCGTTTGAGAAAATTTTATAATTTCAGGTATAACAAAAGTTTATTATGGTGCTAACGTACTACAGATGTATATCCATCCACCCATTAACAGGACGATGGAAATAATGGTAATCAGATAGCTCTGGTATCTTTTCAGTTTCTTGTAATAGAGGGAGGATATTTGGCCTTGTTCAAGGTTTCTTTATGATTGACGTTTGTTGTTCAGCAGTTTGTCTTCGTTCATATATTCTGGATTATCGTTACGTATTCCTGGTTGTACATTGTAACTGTGGATTATCGGCCATTATCACTTCGGATGATCATAACGTCAGCCGGTTAGTTATCACGTCACGCTCGTCACTTCAGCATGACGTGGCAACGTAAACTACCTCGTAGCTACTTTCACATGGTTATTGGAGAAGAAATGGGTGATCTGGCTCCAATTGTGTAAACTTGTAAACGCCTATATTTACGAATCCTTTTTATTGAGCAGAGCGAGTACAGGATACGAACCGTAAGTGAATAGACAACAAAGATACAACTAACATTGCAGTATAAAAATAAAAACTAGAAAATAACAATAATATCTGAGCAATAAGAGGATTAAAAACATTAACCACGAATGGTTCTGTTCGCGGCTCTTTGGTACTATCATAATTAGTTTCAGGTAACAAGTGGTTGCCCTGGTCGCTGTATCCGAGTGATCACATTCTTTAACCAAATCATTCTGCACCTTATAAAGTATTTATATCTACCATAAATTATTGTAGTACACAATACCACAGTTGATAAATACATGCGTCGCTACACAGCAAACAATATTATGTCACAAATAAATGACCTTACGCTGAACATTTGAAAGTCCATCTAAGTATTAAAAGTAGATATGACAACATAAGGAGTATTTAAAAAATTGGTCTTTTCGATTCGTTCTTATGGAACTTCTATTTCATCATAAAGATGCACCGAAACAATGACGAATTTGTATGGTTTCAGCGTAAGCTTTTATTTCTTCTATTTGTATATTATAGATATTCATTTATATTTTCTTTTTATTTACATTTTACTTTCTATGAAAAATATGGCTTTATATAAATTCAAATATCGTATAGAGAACAAGATGTAGCGACCTCTTCGAAAGAATAAAATAAAGTATATATGATAAATGGAAAGAATACCTATTACATCAACATGTACACTAGTTTTTTAATATATATACATTTTACTTATAATTTCTTTAGTCATTAATAAATATAAAGAAATACAAAATGTTCAGATATATTTAATCATATCTAGTTATACCTGTAAACATATTTACTTAAGTTAGAAAACAATAATTAAATTCAACCATGTTGAATCAACTGAGTTATTAAATATCATTCTGACTATGAATTTGTTACTAACGATTGACAGTAAGTGAATACCTATTAATTCTTGTGGTATATACTACAGGCAACATTTAGTTGGTTTACGTTTTCGATAGTAATTATTTTATTAATTTTTGTTAAATTGAAATCTGGATACACAAACTGCTAGCAAAAAACTATACCCACAAACTGCAGCTATAAGCGCAGTGATTGCATCGCTACCGCTTGACTTCATCTGCTGATTGTTATACGTCGACAATCCGGGAGCTACCAAACATCGCTTCGCGTTACTATCGGCCCGGATACACGTCGCGCTTTATGAAATGAGAGTTAAATTGTCTGTGAAGAACACAAGAGGATTACCATATATTCCTGTCTAACCCTGCTATGAGGAAAAGCAATGCATGTTACAAAATTCTTTTTATAAGTGTTTATGTAATTTGAAATTGCATTTCCCGCAGAATATTTGTGAAGAAATTAATTATTCATCAAATGCAAAAACATTTTACAGGTATAAAATGTTTAGGTGGGTATCGATGTAGTCGTATGTATTGTTACAGAATTAGAGTAATCTGTTTATTAGTCGAAATAATCAAAATGATGTAATTCGTGGTGGAAATAGGATGGCTTTATAGATTTATCTAAAGGTTGATACAGTTTCCTTGCGTTATCCACATAATATATCGGGTGCTTGGATTTCTGATACAAATATTGATTATTATTATTGCCAGAGTAAAAATTATTTTTTTTCTGTTTAAAGCTTATAGGGCTTACTGACATTGTTCCATCCGAGTTTTTCGCTTCAGGTTTTAAAGGTACGTTATATATGGATTTTAAGAATTGCAAATGATTAAAGAGTGGAATTTTTAAGGCGCTGTCATTAAAACTTCTTCTCGTAGGTGTGATAGTCAATGTTTTAGGAATATTCATTTTACTTCTTGAAGTGTCGTCATTCGAAGCTGATATGTTTATCAAATTTTTAGGTACTGTATTATATAATTTATGGTGCATATTTTTAATAGTTTCAGGGTTTTCAGATAGTTTTGAAATATCAACAATATTATTTTTTTTGACATCATCACTTTGTGTGTTTATTGGTTTTCGAAGTGATTTAAATCGGAATTGTGTAGAAGGTATCATTTGATTAAGTCTGGTATCGTGACTTTCAGTTTGACTATATGTGTATTTCATTTCATTTATAATATTTTCTAATTCAGGCAGACTTAGAGGCAAACTTGTGCTGACGATATATTTAACTTTATCTTCAACATCCATAAGATTCTCATTGCTATCTCTAAAATATCTCTCTTCTTTCAAGTACATCGGATAATATTTCTTTTCTGTTGATCTAATTAACCTATCCCAATAAGACCGGGATGAATAAAAATTTTCATTAAAAAATGGCTGTGAACTCGTGATTGTAGGTTTAGCATGTTCTATTTCTATGTTAAGTTGTCGTTGACCTTGTGTGTCAATTTTTCTTATCATAGATGCTATTTGTCTACCTAAATTAATGTAATAAGAGTCATCTGGTTCTTGTGGTCTTCGCATAAGCCTATGATCTGTAATAGTCGGTACGAAATTAGATTGAGGTATATTGTCTGAATTCTGTTGGTAATTTCTGCGATTTGTAAGAGATTTAGGTAAGCCCAGGAACATATCATCAGAAGGTAGTGCTCGTTTAGTATTATTCGCTCTGTGTATAAGCTCTGATATATATTTAAAGTCTACGTCTTCCATAGGTGTATCATCATCAAAATTCTCTGATTGTTTTTTGAGTAACGTTGCTGACTTTTGAAGATAGTTATTGTCTAAAAATGGTTCATCTACATTCTGTGTATTAATGAAATCATCTACAGGTGCGACTTTATTTCTTCTTTTCTTTAATTTTTGCTTGATTGTTTGTAACTGCAAATGAACAAAAATTGAAGTGACATTTTAAAATAAGTAAATGTAAAGAACACATAACAATAAAGGTAGCATTGACTAGGAGATAATTATGTAGCCATCTAAGTATGGGCGGTCATGACTACTACTTATATTTTGATGTTTGAATATACTGCCAGATAGATAACTACAATTAATATATTCTATGGATTGATACAAAATTAGAGATGACTATATTAAGAGAAATATTAAAAACACCATTAGTGATAACGAAGTTCAGTAGCAATGGGTTAGCATGATACTCACCAATTTCATTTGCTTGCCGCGGTTTGGTCTTCCTTTCAACCATTTCCTGAAAATGATTTGAATTTATATATAGATGTCATAATTTAAAAAAAAACCTTTACAAGAATAATATCTTACTCATTCTTAGAATTTACGCCCGGGTATTCGTGATCTTTAGATCTACCCACGTTTTCTTCTGCAGCTTCCGAGTCTTGTGGTGTTGTTGTGCCTTGTGTACTTAAAGTTGGCGTTTCGGGTGTTTTTGTTGTTGTGGTTTCTGTGGTTTTTTGTTCAGTAGTCGTAGATGCAATATTTGATTTACTTGTTGTTGTGGTTGAAGAAATTTTATTAGTACTTGTTTCATTAGGGTTGTCACAATTCGGTGTTGTTCCTGTTTAATAGTAGCACTATAAAATAAATAAACATTAAAAGAATAAAATTTGTATAGTAAAGCCTTTTCATACCTGGAGGATACGGAAATATCGGTCCCATTGGTGGTACTGGTACCATAGGATACATAGGTAAAGCCGGTGGTGGAGGTATACCTATTGGTGGATAAAATGGTGTATCCATATTCGGTAAGAAAATGAACGAAGGGAGAGCGGGCTTCGGTTTTTTGTTATAGATTAGTAGTTTTTTATGTCCATGATCTCTATCACTTTCAGATGAAGTATCACTACTGCTGTCCCTAGAACTAGATGAAGTTTCACCCGAAGAAGAAGTCGAACTAGAATGAAACAAGCTGTCATCCTGCGTAATACGAAGTAATTTTCCTTTGAGTTCACTCTTTTTATTTTTCTTTTTTTTATTATGTTTCCTCATATATTTGCGACTTTTTCTTTTTGGTTTCTTCTTTATTGGGACATTTCCACTCCTTCTAGTTAATGTTTGTTCATTTTGATCCGTGTTATTAATAACCTGGTTTTCTATTGTTTTAAAAAACTGATTGTATAACCAGTCTCCAAGATCGCTAGCATCTTTAGTCATCTCTTCGATTTTGTCGTCTACTGGATTAGTAGTTGATGTCAATCCATTTCTTAGCGATGGCGTGAGTGGCGTTACTGGAATTCGTGTAGGTTCCGATAAATAATGGCGTCTATAATCTTCTCTTAATTTTATACTGAAAGCATTAATGTTTATGAAGATCTATATATAAAAAGATATTTTTGACAATTTCGGAAACACTTACTTGGGTTCGCATATTTTTGAGTCAGTATCAAAATAATATCCAGGATGGCAATGGCAACCGATAACACAGCCTGGGATTCCGTCAATGCAGTATTCGAATCTTCCGTGTGAGCCACATTCTGGAATTATATATTAGAATTATAGTAGTTAGTATTATCTGATAATGGAGTATGATACTTCACTGAATTGTGACCAGCATACACCTAATATACTGTAATATTTGTAACAGAGACACCTTATACTTTGTTTTTTGGAATTCACTGCTGTAAGTCTATAACAAATAATGATAATTTATCAGTGGTCTGCGGTATTTAACTGCCTGAAGGGCATATTTAAGCTGGTTAGGCAGACCAATAGAAACAGTTTTTCTACAGACAATTAGTGCTTTTTTGTCCAATCAAGTTTGCTATCCTATGTTGCATAAATCTCGAGCATATCTGTCGTATATGTTCAGTAACTGGAAGCACGGATCCCAAGTGAATAAAATAGGGATGGTGCTTTATGGGTATCATCCGTTCAGCTGTACTATTTTATTCTTTCATTTCGTGTATCCTCACATATCGTTTTAGAACAATCATAAATTACAATAAATAAATAACATAACTTTTTCGCGGAATTAAAATCGAACGTTTTTTGTTGCAGTAACACGTGGCAGCTACAAATCAATTTCGGCAATGCAAAGTAACTAACATCCACTTTAATATCTAGAGATATATATAGTCATTTGTGCACAGTCTTATTTTTTATTAACTTGGTTAACATCTGCAACCTTTATTCACACTATTCATAAAAAAATTATATGAAACATGTCCGCATTTAATTTATGGCGAAGCTAAAGATCCGCCTGTTTTAACTGACTTCTTATTTTCACCAAACAGGAACCGGGGTGTATTTATATGATTGGATATATTTTGCTGTTATCTACACATCTTCGTGGATGTTCCTTTCTACGTATTTTGGGTATATAAAGCTCCATAAATAGGTGAGTATATTCCATAACTACGAATGAAAACGAATCAACCTTTTTTTATTGAAATGAATTTATTTTTTATAAAATCGTAGGAGAGTACTCATATTTCTTAAATAAAGAGATAGTGGATAATACATAGACAGGTTACTGTACCGTATTGCGCATCATGTACTGCGTAACAACAGGAAGGTAAGGACAAAGTCAACAAAAGCCAGATATTCATTAGGTTATTACTACTTAGGAGTAGAACAATTTTGTTCTGTTGGCAATGTATTACCGATTTTTTGCAACATCTATTCGTACACCGATATTACTCAAGTTTCACATAAATATATATCCAATATTAAAAAGAATTCTATATTTAAATTTTACTTTATAAAACTTTACAGGTTGTATACTTTGACTAAGTAACACTTGGTGAGTGTGCAATGTAAACTATTTTCATGAGAACACTTAAACAATGACTTCTTTTATGATGGTCTTTTATTAATCGACACAATGAATGTATTCAAATGATAAAGTAGGTCACCAGTTACTTCTGTTTGCTTGACACCTTTGTTTTACAAGGAATTTCGACACAGATTGTGCCTAAAATTATTTCAATAGCGTAAATAATTCTGTAATAAACAGGTTTAGTTAGTACAGTATAATGCTAGCTTTCGCTACCGGCTTAATTCGCGTTAATGTTGATTTGGTCTGTCACTAAACAGTTCCTTTTTGTCGATGTATCCCATGGCTTTTTCTACGTCCCTGACAATGTTTATGCAAAATATCACGATGGTCAATTGAGTAGTTAGTGCGTGAAAGAATATCATTCAAGCTCACATTTATGTTTATAATATTAGTAAGGATAATATTTATAATTGTACTAAAGTATGTAATAAAAAGTAATGTTAATTGTAATTAACAAATAATAAAAGGACAATTGATGAGTTTACAAGAAAAAGCATGTAAATTTTTAATTTTATTTAAGTTTGTAAAAAATATATGGTTTGTTATTTTATTAGATATCTTCGCCCAAGTCTGGAATTCCTTTCAGGCCTCTGAAAACAAACGTGAAAAATATCATTTTCATTATATTTAATTAAAATTATTGAGTAAGCCATAATAAAACAATATACTGTAAGAAGTTTTCAAATCGTGATGGGGTTCATTTGATGACTAGCAACCGTCCGAGGCTTGCCCATGTCAAATTACAATATAAAACCTAATAACAATAGCATACAACGTAGCTCCACCTAGTAGCGAATTATAGTAAACTGGATACCTGAGAACTAATCTTAATACTAATATTTTTAAAACACTCTAAATTTGCAATGACTTATACGAGTATTGTACAAAATTTTATCAAAATCTAATAAGTTTCAACAATATTTAAAAACATACAATTAGCAAGAGTTTCCTTTGTACAAGACTTCATAGAAATCTTTAAAGCCGTTTGTGAGTGCCATCTAAGTGATTTTAACTGATCATCAGTGTGTACGTGGTGATCGCATCACTAGGTAAACAACCATAAGCTGCCCTTAATCTTTCTTAAAAATCAAGTACTGAAACGTCATCCTTTTGAATTTCAAGAGTTGCACTGAGCGGAATTGTGACCTGAATAGTGTTAATTAAGACTCTTTATTGTATTTTCAATTACACAAAGTATAAAAAAAATACTGTTCATAGTCTGTTACACTCCCTAAATTAGTGGAATCAATTTTATGGGAATAATTTCAGTGAACAGACATAACCGTTCTGCAGTTTTATCATGTATCATAAATGTGTGATTTTCCTCAAACATTTCTTTTTCGTTTTTTTTTGCGAAATTTTCAGAAAAACTGTCGGAGAACTCCTAATCAATATTTAGTCATACTATTACTCTAAAATAATGCTTACTTTGTGCAGTCTTCAGGTAAGATACATTTGTGCGTTCTATCATCCCTAACATAGGGATGAATGCATATGCAGCCAGGCTCACAGAAAGGATAACAAGGTCGCAGCCGGTCCCGAGGATTGTCACAACTCACAGAAGCACATCCAGAGAAGCATGCTTCGTACCTAAGAATTCTTAATTTGTTACATGGATCGTATTTTCACAAATCGTTGTTAATATTTTAAAGAGTTTTATTATTTTGGTGCCATTCTAACTATACGATTTTATTATTAAGATGTGATTACATTTGCTGCGCACACAAAAAGCTAGATTACAGCCAGAAGCTCCAGAAGGCATTACTATACCTCGATATATAAATGTGACCAAAGAGTTTTTCTTAATTTTAAATCGAGGTACCTACTATTATTTATCGCCTGGACAACGAAGAAAGGATAAGGGCAAACCTATATGTGCTCGGAGTCTTGCTATCTCTACGCGGTGAAACACTACACAATATATCGTTTTTGTTTGTTATCAGTGCTGTTCATTACGCCTGGGATTGTGTTGTATTTGACATCCATACTGCAATGAATTAGTGAAACTAGAAAAACAACACTGTTTTTTTTTTAATATCACGACCTCTTATATACGAAGAAATCTTATGAGATTATAAAATCGATGATAATATAATAATTCTAATTATCACAAACATATACAGAGTATTTAATTTAGCGCTTCATATAAATGAATTATTTTACCTTTCATGTGGCCTTTCACAATTCATAGCGATCGATGACTTCTTTTCGTATTCTTTCTCCCTAAAAATTAATTATAATTATGTTTTAGTTATCAAACAAGTAGATGTATATAAGTAAAGTAAATTTAATTAGTATTGTAAATATTATTGAAATTCTATATTTTTATTATTATTGTAAATTTGTGTTGTCGACAGAGCAATAGTGAAATATGTCCTAAAGAGATTTTAGGACCGAGTAAAGCCGCGACATTAATGTATCTTGTGAAATCCAAAAATAATAAAATTAACTGGAAATGGTCTAAGTATCCAGTTACATCATTAACAGAGTTATCGTGCTTAAAACTTGTTCTCTTCCTGCTAATAGTGCATGTCAATGAGTAATATATTTTTAAAGAGAAAAAGTACCACAAATGTGTATTTACAAGAAATTAGACGAGTGAGGTACTTCTGAGCTTTTCATTCCAGATGGCATATTTAATTTCATGTCATCGTAGCGTCGTGGTGCCCTGTAGGGAGCAGACATATCTAGTTCCTTTGGCCTTTCCATTCCATTAAAGGGCTTTGTATCTGATTCATCTAAAAATCTTGGATTGTCGAACTCATGCTTATTATTGTCCCACTCTTTATGGATTTCAGTTTTCAGTAATGCTTTTTTCCTCCAATTTCTTCTCTCGTCTATAAGCTTTTTGTTCCCATCAATATCATCATAATCATAATTGTTGCTCGATCTTGTGGCTAGAGCAACGATGTTATCTGGAATATATTCTATTCTGTCAGTATCTTGTGCCATATAAATATTAATAGTTAATTTAAACTTACATAACAACAGTCCTAAAAGTAACAGTTTTCGCATTTTTGGTTTTATATCAGTGCATGTTTAAATGTCAGCAGTGTTTGATATTCTGTTACACTGTTACCCAGAATTTACGGCGAGTAATCAGTGAACATTAAAATTCGTTTTAGAAAAGAAAAAATGTTGACCGGATGTAGTAGTACTCACTTGATTTTATCGATGTTAAATATAAACGAAATGTCACGAACGATGAACTTATTTTACACTATTTTTCTTTGAGAATCTAAATTCTGAAACTGATTAGCAAATGTGATGTATATGATTTTTTTTTAATAATATCGTGGAATATATAATTATGAAAACATTATTCAGGAATTTAACTCTGAACCTGCAATCTTTGACTCATAGTTAAATGAAATTGTACGAATTATTTGCAACAAATTAACTATCGCGGTTCATTAATAAATAAAGGAAGTAACACTAGCTTTCAGATTTAATATTTTTAGATCCGTCATATCTTATTATGACGGGTCCTTTGTTAATAATAAACATAGATAATTTTTATGTTAAAAGGAAGGAAACGAAACACAGTGTTAAAAAAATGGTTTATTTTAAATTCGCTTCAATTGTGATCTGAAAGGATCGTTCTGCATAATTTTCCTCGGCTGTAGTGCCTTGATAGGCGGCGGCGCAATCACAATATTAAAATAATTGCCCATTCTGGATATTTCTGGGTTCCGCTTAAATTCGTCTACTTTAGGGTTGCTTGGTGGTAGTTCGCTCTCGGGGTATTCGGGTGTTAAATCAACTTTCTTTGCGTGGCGGAATGACCTGCCTGCGTAGTTTGGAGGAGGTACTTTGTCGATTCTTTTTGAAGGAACTGGTATTCCCATTTGTGTTCTGTAAATAATAGTTATTTAACTGTTTTTTTAGGTAGTTTAACGGGTTAATTCTAATTAAAATGCTTCCAAATTGGTGGATAATAAGCATATAAATTAATCTAGAAATTAATCAATTGATTTCTCGCTTTGGTATATAATGATTATCAAAACCTTTTGAAAGCGATGCTCTTATCATATAATTCCATTTCACAACTAAGTTGGACAAGTATTCTATGGGGTATAAAATTTTTTGTTAGGACCACATACGGTGAACAGTCCTGAGGTAGAACACATTGATGGGTTCTGTCATCTCTGACGTAGGGTTCTTCACAAACGCAACCCGGCTCACAATATGGGTAACAAGGTCGCAGATGATTCCGTGGGTTGTCGCACGACACCTCTGCACAACCGCCGAAACATGGTTCGTAAATCTCGTTCTGCCAGTAGCATGCTGAAAACAAAGTTAATTTTAGTATGTTCTAATCAAGATTATTTATGTTTGACTATATTTACTAGATGTATTTTTTTTTTCTCGAACTGACTACGCTATTGACCTGGCAAGGTCTTTACAGCTTTACCGGACTACTCTTATTTAAAAGGAGAATAATTCAAGTCGTTATGGAGGCATTTCGCTATACGGCTGGGTATCAGCAGTGTTATTCATATACGATTTAAAAACTAACTTACTATAGTTTTGAATAAAACCAAAATAGTATAAATCAAATATACATTTATATGCAATAATTAGATAGTACCTGAATAACCTAGCATAGCTCGGTTCTTTAAAAACATTTTTAAATGAAAACAAACTGTTTTGTTTGCCTTATAAAATTAGCTTTTATTAGCAAAAAAGAAAAAATATTAGAAAAGTCATATTTCTTTTGCTGTCACTTTGATTCGAACTGAGGTTAGACCGATTTTCGAAGCAGCCGATTTTCATCTGAGCTATTTTTGTTTTGCCAGTGGTAGCGAAATTTACCTTTATATTCTAGCTATATTTTTTCATTGCCTGAAATCTCGAATAAAAAGTTTTCTATAATGAATGAAATCTAGCTAGATCGATTTATCGTCCCCGAAAGCACCTACATAATAAGTGTTACGGAAATAACTGACGCCGATCAGCCGCCGAGCAGAGATCCTGAATATATAAAAATATACATGCTCGTTTAAAGGTATTAGATATATATAAAATAAACGTGCACGGAGCAAAAGGATTCGTTCATCCAAGATAATATAATTTCATATATGCACCATGAAATATTTTCTCATTGTAAGATAAAAAATATCTTGAGAATTTAAAATAATATTAACCTAAAGTAAGCAAATACCATCTATTCCAAAAAACATATACTCTATCGTGTTAAGGTATTATCATATAAAACCAAGAATATTTTTTTTCTTAAATTAAAACATTTCGTATTCTTGGACGAGCTTTTGTATTATACTAGCTTGAAGAAATTCTGTGTTTTACCTCAAGAAAATGGAATTCTTAGTCTGATTATTTGTACTTTCGATTTAGGGACAGGGTGCTTAAACTGATAGAAAATGGTATTCGATCAAGGATCGTTGATGTACGACCAAGGTTAATCTCATTAATCGAAAATTTAGTACTACTGGTTCAAGAGAAAGTAACATTAGACGAAGATAAACTCGTTTGTAGGCAACACGATAGAAATTTCATGCAACATCTCTGTTGTTAAAATCAAGAGTTTCTTTTTACGTTTGAGTAAGTATTAGTTTGTGTTGATGTCATCGCTTACTTGCATTGAATAGTATAATGTATTGATGCAAACTATTTTTAATTTGTTCAGAGACATCGATGATATTGATTTGAGATTGTATAATCTACGCAATAGATATTTTTTTTGTTATAATCTAATATTTTATCTTTTGAGGAAAGAATATTATTTTAAATTAAGAAAGTATATTATCAATCCAAATAAATAAAACCTACTTGGAAGTTTGTATTAGTTAATGCAAACAATCTGAGTAAGTTCTACATTTCAATCATTGTAGCAAAGATTTTAAATACACCGATAAGATATTCCAAGATATATCTGAATGTGCCATTGGTAAAAATATTTGAATCAAAGTTTAAATAATTATATACAAGAAAAATAAATTTAAATTACACATCATAAACTAAGCTATACAAGATAATTTACATACAAAAATAAAGTTAGTTGACATTACACATATTATCAGTTTGTTTATACATACATTGCACCTTTTAGTTAACTGTCAGCTGCAGAAGTAGGTATTATATAAATTGATTTTTACAGCGCTTCAGGGCGGACTCTGTCCTAGATAAATATAATCAGAAGTGACGCTTCTTAATCACAGTGAATTAAACCAATACAGTGAAATAAAATATATATATATATATATTTAATATTCCATTTATTTTTTCTTAAAGACAAAAACCAAATTAACAATTCACACACATTGGTACTCTTCGTCAGAAGTATGATTATACACTGATTAGTTTTTTAACATAAGTATAGTATAGTATAGTAACATAAGTATCTATAGTTAGTACAATGATCTTCCTGTAGCAACAAACATCTGATAACAAAAATTAAATCAATAAATATTACACTTTTCTTGTTTACCTTTTACAGATCAAAATTGAATTACAAGCTAATAGGTACATTTGCTTTATTAACCTACTAGCCTTTGCCCGCGACTTCGTTCGCGTGGCTTAAATACACTAACACGCAGCAGTTTTCAAATGGAAAAACATCCCGATTTTGAAACATTTTTCATCTGTGCTGCGCTCCTATTGGTCTTAGCGTGATAATATATAGCCTATAACCATTCTCGATGAATGAGCTTTATAACATTGAAAGAATTATTCAAATCGGACCCGTAGTACCTGAGATTACACCCTACAACGTTACAAATTCACAAACTTTATCTCTTTATAATATTAGTATAGACAAAGTATGGCTTACAAGTTTATATTCCATAGGTATTGATTAATCAGTCAAATGTATATATTCACTCCCTGAAATATAATTCATATTTCTTCGTGTTAAACTAAAACAATCATTTAAACATTTAACCTGAAACAATGAATTATTGAAAATGATCATTATAAGGTTGTTACTCTGTTTTACATATAGAAATAGAAATTTGACTTGGTATCGTTTTGTAACAGAACTTGATCAATTTTATACAAAGACCTCATATACATGAACGTCATTGACGAAATATTTAATACCATTAATCATTTTTACTTCTATATGCTGTACATTTACAATTATATTTATTTGAACAAAGTATCAAGATAATTTTTATTCATAGCTGCTTTTTTTACAAAACTTAAAGATTTTACAGAAATGATCACTTAGTTTTTAAAATAATATTGATAAATTTAGTCTATATTGCAACTTTGAAAAAAAATAATTGTATAAATTGATGTATTGTGTGCACTAGTTGTGTTAGAACTATAACAAATTATACTAATGCATATAAAAAATGAAGTCCTTAAAGATAGTGACTTAATGTTTAATATTACAATTGTAGATATTATATACGTTAATAAAAGTGACATATTGTAATTTGCACAGAGGAACTACTTTATGAGATCTATATATATTTTAAATGAAATAAGTGACTTCTATTTCTCTGGATAAACTTCGTTATTTTGTTAAATTAAATGGAATTATTTACCTTTTTTGATTAAATTAAACGAGAAAATTGAGTGGATATGTATGTATCCTAATTAATATAGTTGTGATTAGTGGTTTACACATAATTAAATACCAAATTTATAATATAATAATATATACTAATAATATACTATAATATACTAATAATATAATACAATTGTGTTACCTGTGGAGTATTTCATATTTTCCAAGAACAGGAAATCTTTAACATTTTTATAGTTTTTGGTGTGTGATACTTTTCCTGTATTTTTCCATTATGCTATCAACCCTAAATACAGTGCAGTTTCACTTACATCCAATCTATGTTAGTTTTGTTTAAATCTCAAATGAAACATTCTTGTATCTACAACAATCAAGTAATCACAACAAGCTTAATATAATACATATTATAGTAGAAAGTATTTAAAATTTGCTTATTTGTTCTGGAGCAACATTGGGATAGACAAATAAACAAACCATGCAATTTGTAACACTTATTATATATAAACTTTATAACTGTAGATATCAGAATATTTTAAAGCAAT